>JBBPBX010001533.1:46885-67228 GCA_038048925.1 Garcialebias charrua | reverse complement strand
AACATTTAACTCTGCATGTCATCCCTGAAATTCTGATGCACAGAATCACAAGTCCAAGTTGAACTGTGTCACAAACACAATAAAAACATGTATTATCTGCAGCATTGTTCATTAAAATGGCTCAACACTATCAATGTATTACAGAAAATATACATAGAGTAGGCACACTTAATGATATTGTAGACCATTGCATTATGTAATGCATTCATACTTTTACTTTAATAATTTAAGTATTTTTAAAAGCAAGTACTCATTTACTTTTGTAAAAACATTAATATGGTACTTATACTTTTATTAGAGTACATTTTTGTCTGTTTATTTGTACTTTTACTTAAGTACAGTGTTTGAGTACTTTCACCACCACTGTCTGCTTGCTAGAAAAAAGGGCAGTACGGTAATTATTTTTGGCCCCTTTTTGCTTTTCTCTTTTGCTTCTTAGTTTGAGACCAGTGCAGAAATAAGGTGAGTTAGCTGCTGGTATTAAGAGGGCCAAAGTAACATGTACGGAAGATCCAGAGACATTTCTCCTCACATGGACCCACGGAGCATGTGGAGCGGCACTATGTGCTTTACCGACTATAAAAGCAGTGGTGCACAATGCCCTAGAGACCCATCCCTGCCTGATGCTCTTAACAGGTTCTATGCCCACTTTGAGGCACCTATAGACCACCCAGCACCAGACTGCACCACTGGAAGTGGAATTCCTCAATGTGGCCTCAGCAGGAGTAAGGAGGACTTTCAGGAGGAATAATCCTCACAAAGCCACTGGTCCAGACAACATCCCGAGGAGGGTGCTGAAAGACTGTGCTGATCTGCTCTGTGAGGTGCTGGCCAATATATTTAACTCCTCCCTCACCCTGGCAACTGTTCCCACCTGACCTGAAGACCACCATCATCCCAGTTCCTAAGAGCTCTGCAGTGACTGGTCTGAATGACAATCAGCCAGTAGTCCTCACCCTGATAGTGGCTAAATTCTTTGAAAGACTGGTCATGGCCCACATCAAAACCACCATCAACATCAGCGAGGACCCTCACCAGTACTGTACACATACCACAAGAACCGATCAACAGAGGACGCCATCTCCTCTGTGGTCCACACTGCTCTCACCCACCTGGAGCAGAAGGACTCATATATCCGTCTGCTCTTTGTGGACTTCACATCTGCCTTCAACACCATGATCCCTCAAACCCTGATGGACAAACTATTCACACTTGGACTAAGTCCCTCCACAGTCTGTGAAGATCCACAACTTCTCCTCCTCCATCATAACCCTCAGCACTGGCTCTCCTCAGGGATGTGTGCTGAGCCCTCTCCTGTTCACTCTGCTCACATACGATTGTGCCGCTACCCATCCAGGCTGTCATATTGTTAAGTTTGCAGATGATACAGCGGTGGTTGGATACATCACAAACAATGATGAGTCCAGCTACAGACAGGAGGTGGAACATCTGGAGAGCTGGTGCAGGAAGAACAACCTTCACATCAATGTGAAGAAGAGGAAGGAGATGGTCATGGATTTCAGAAGGAGCAAACACACCTACCCCCCTCCAACATAGGAGGATTTGTGATGGAAGTGGTCTCCAGCTACAAATACTTGGATGTGCACCTGAATGATAACCTCAGCTGGACCAACAACACTTCCAGTCTGATCAAGAAAGGTCATCAGAGACTCTACTTCCTCAGACGGCTGAGACGAGCTGGTCTGAGTAGCCCAGTCCTCACCTCCTTCTACAGGTGTGCAGTGGAGAGCATCCTGTGCTCCAGCATCAACGTGTGGCATGGAGGCTGCACAGCTGCAGAAAGAAAAGCTCTGCAGAGAGTGGTGAAGGCTGCACAGAAGTCTGTTGGAGTCAGTCTCCCCACCATCACAGACATCTACACCTCCAGATGCAGGAAGAGAGCCACCTGCATCATGAAGGACCCCACTCACCCAGCACACACACTTTTTGCCCCATTCTCAGGAAGGAAGTTGAGGAGCATTAAGTGTAGAACCACTAGACTGAGGAACAGCTTCTACCCTGAAGCTGTTAGACTCATGAATATCTAACCAGAATAATCACTGTAATGCCACTTTAAGTCAAAGTCAACTTTATTGTCAGAACTGCAATATGTACAGGACATACACAGGATTGAAATTGCGTTTTTCTCAGACCCTTGGTGATATGTGAATTATCTGTGCTGCTGATCTCTTGCCTTTAAGCTGTTGTATTCATACCCATCTGCTCACTACAGACTCATGTTCAAGCTGCTGTTTAATATACTGTATTATTTTACATTATTATTGTTTAGCATATATCTTAGATCCTTGTACTGTACTGTATACTGTTTCTTTTTATACTTTATATTTTTGCTATTTTTGGGGTGTAACTGGGACCCTCACAGTTTCATTCCACCTCATGTACCACATGCGATGCGAATGAAATAAAGAACTTTGAACCTTGCACGTTTGAATGAGGCACATCTATTTTATTTTGTCTTTGTGGTTCATCATATTGACGAGTTGTGGCAGCCACCCCAAACTGATTTGACTCCAGTTTCATTACAACACTTTGATGGGTTCATGGGATATTTTGGTGCACAGACGTAGACAAGTTACTGTTTGTTACACGTTTCATGTTGAAAGGGATTTAAAAAGGAACGCCTGACTGGATGTTTGGGCATGAAGCCCTTCCAGTGTGAAACTCTGCAGAAGTCTGAGGTGACTGTTTTTATTTGTGCTGTTTCTTTAAGATGATAAAAGTCAAAGTCAAGAGTGGGTGTGTGGTCCTGTGGTTCAGTCTGTGTCTTTGACAGGAAATTTAATCAAGATAGGGTGATACGAGCTGACATGGTGCACGCCACAATGGACGTTCTTCAAAAGGAGATAACTTGCAGAAAGCACTGATGTCTCGGCCTGTCGCAGTGCGTACATGTGCCATGTTCCTGACCTCTGATCACACAAGGTATTTTAATCCAATCAGCTTCGTGTTCACATGACTGTCACACACTCTCAGCTGCCATGGCAACCTGCGGGGAAGGAGGGAAAGTCGTGGAAGGAGAGGAAAGGGCAACTTGTAACGAACACATAATTTAAAACTCACCTAGACACCGTTAGCTTCGTTTCTTAATTTATTCGAAGCAAGATTTTTTAAACTTCCATTTACAAACTAGAAAGGGAGGTGCTGATGAGACCAGACCATCACAGAAAGCATGTTTGTTCAGTGATGCCTGTGTACCACTTATGTTGGAATAACAATTATTCAGGTTTAAAAGTTCAGAGTGTGGGTGGAAACAGGAGAAAGTGGGAAGACACAGGCTCGACAGGCCTGCAAAGTGGTGCAGGCAAAAAAATTTATCGTTTTTTATAAGAATCGATTTTCTTAGTCCTGGCGATTCAGAATCGATTCTAATAGCCCCAAAATCGATTTTTGGGAAATAATAATAATAATTTTTCTTCTAAAATCGATTTTTTTTCTTTCCAAAATCGATTTTCAAAAAAAACTTCTTTTTTTTTTTTTTACATTAAAACCCATAAGATAAAGAAAATAAAACCATATCTCATAGTATATGAAAGAATACATAAAATGAAAGGTGGCAGAAAGAAGAAGAAATCTGACCCGAACCAGTGACCTCCAGGACCCGATAAGGATAAAGCGGGTAAAGATGATGGATAGATGGCTTTTGTTGAAAAGATTTACCAAACAAATCTTTTAAACAAAATCCATCCATACACATTTGAAACATGGATGAATGCAATATGATTTTGAAGTCTATTTTATTTTGAGTTAAATGTTTATGCAATACAGTAGGCTGAAATCTTTGTTTACGTTTGTATTTTGAATTATTTGTGATGGACTGGAGACATGTCCAGGGTGTCCCCTGCCTCTCGCACAGTGACTGCTGGATATAGGCACCAGTGACCTCCGGGACCCGATTAAAGCTGCTGCATTCTATTCATATACCCATCTGCTCACAATCAGGCTGCTGTATTTATACTGTTTGACATTATTAATGTTTGCTACAAGCATACATTATTGTTTTAAATAAATGTTTTATTTGTTTACATTATTGTTTAATCTTTTCATGATTTCAATTGAAAATTGTAATTAAAAATCGTTCCAGAATCGAAAATCGATCCTGGAAAGAAAATCGTTTTAGAATCGAAAATCGAGTTTTAATCGAATCGGTGCATCAAAAATCGGAATCGAGTCGATTCTCCAGACACTGAGAGATTCACACCCCTACTGCAAAGATGGCACACCGTGAATCACTGCGGCACACAAATCAAAAGGACAAGCACAACTAACTAAAAGGTTCTTGAAGGCGTTTTTATTTTATTTTGGAACACGCGTTACAGAGAATGATGGGTCTGATCATAAGTGAGACAGACCTCACTTCCCTTGAGAGGTGAAAAGGTTACAGTAGTTTGTGCCCTGTGGTTGTTTTTTTGTTTTTTTTTGGCACGCTACCCTCTGCTGCTTCTCATTTTTGTCTGATGTTTCCTGTTCTGTATCAGACTGCTTATCCGACTACAGTGCTGTGCCACAAACCTGCATGAGCTTCATGTGTTTCCACATGTTGTCACTCTATTCTAAAAATGGCAACCTTGCTTTCCTTTTTTCATTCTTTCGTTCAAGATTTGGAGCAAACAAGAGAGGCCTTTGAGAGTGCGAGTCTCATGACTCTGGTCCGAATGGTACAAATGTGGGCAAAGCACACCCCCTGCTGGACAGATGAAGTATAACAGGGCAGCATTTTGACATTGTTGGTTTACTTAGCTTTTTTAGATTTTTCTACCTGGATTATTGAGCATGCATCAGGGTATTGTTGGTTTGATTAACAATAAATTTAAAAAAAGTTTTTATCTGAAAACAATTGTAATACAGCACATAATTAAATACCATTATTGTCATATATTTTGTCACACATGGGAGCAAAACATGGACGTTGAGTACACAGTTTCGTTCCACCTCATGTACCACGTGTGATTGCGCATGACAATAAAGAAATTTGAAATCTGAGTAATTACATTTCCTTTTTGATCATTTTTGAGTTGACTTTGCGTTTTGAATATTTCTCCAGTTTTATACTTTTACTTAAGTACAGTGTTTGAGTACTTTCTCCACCACTGGTGCACACTGCATGTATCATTGGTTTGAAAAGGGGGTGTGAGAAGCACACTGTGGGTTTTAGGTTGCAAGTGGGGTTCAAACGCTCAGAAGTTCAAAATAAAAAATCCTTGAGCATATCGCCTGCCACAAAGACAGATCTTGTGTAATGCAAAGTTACAGTATTGTTGTGCATGACTGCAGATTTTCAACAGTAAATTTATCTGGAACACTAAAGCCATTTTTGTGTTTTCTAAGATCAGTTGGCTGTGATGAGCATCTTGAGTTAGGCTGGCTCCAAAAGTTAATCAGATGTAGATTATACCCTAAATGTTTAATTAAAAGTCATGCAGGCGTTCATGAAATATTTTGCTAACATACCAAAACAAAAGGGGGAAACTACTGTATAAGGTTGCTGGCAAATATTAACTACTACTGTTACATATTCACTGTAATGGCTACAAGAAATAAAATCAGATTAAAGCAGTATTATACAGGTTGTGCTGTGTTTAAAGATGACATTTTACCATGTTTGCTACGTACAGTAATTTTAAAAGTGGATGAATTCAACCCAACTTTGAAAAAGAAAGGACTGCTGAACGTTTTGCTCTCGCGTTTCAAGAGGTTCTGATAAACATCAGTTCCTGTTCAGGTTCTGACACACAGGAAGCTCGTTTTGTGCAAATGACTTTATTCAAAGAGCGAACAGAAAAGAAACTGCTGTTCTTGCTGAGAGAAGAAGAACCAAGAATACCTAAAAAGCCCAACTCTGTGTTGAAGTTACTAAACACATTTATTTATGTTTTGTTAATCCTTTAAGTGCAGAAAGAAACAGGACATGTTGGGAAGAAACCATGAAACAGTGCTGTTCAACTTGGCATCCCTAATTTGCACGTAGAGATCTTGTTTTTTCCACAAAGGTCACTGAGGTCACAGAGCAACAAAATCCTGATCTGAACAGAAACTCGTTCAAAAACTTTTGATTTGATGAGAGTTGTTTGTGAAAGTCGATGTGGTTTATGAAAACGACAGCTTCGTGCTGACCTGACACATGTGAACCAAAGTTTCAGCTGTTTTGTAACACGATGTGAGCAGAGTTAAATGGTAAAGGCCGAGGTGGTTTGACAGGAAGACACCAGGAGCCCGTTGGTCTGTCAGACTGATCATCTTCACGAGGAGATGATCAGTTTGACACGTGGTGGTTAGAGGACGCTTCGCTGCTTCACATGTGCTGCATACATCAAAGCAACGACACAAATCACTGCGTTAGTAAACCACTTTAGAGAACCAGGTTGGCTTGAATGAGTAAAACTTGGGTTTGAGGTGAAGGTCCTTCAGCGGAATTAAAATATAACATCTGAGCACAAACTGACGAGGGGGAACAAGTCAAAATAAAACACTAAACCTATAAAAAGTGCTGAAACTGTCATGATCCTGGGAGCTCTAACTGTGTTTATTAGGGATGCACGACATTGGACTTTTGGCATTGTTGCGCAGAAAGATAGTGCAGCAATACCAGAATGGTGTTACCCAGCGTAAAATAGCAAAGACTTTTAAGTTATCATCATCAACCGTGCATAACATCATCAAAAGATTCAGAGAATCTGGAACAATCGCTGTGCGTAAGGGTCAAGGCCGTAAAACTCTACTGGATGCTCGTGATCTCCGGGCCCTTAAACGTCACTGCACCTCAAACAGGAATGCCACTGTCAAGGAAATAACAGAATGGGCTCAGGAATACTTCCAGAAAGCATTGTCAGTGAACACAATCCACTGTGCCATCCGCCGTTGCCAGCTGAAACTCTACAGTGCAAAGAGGAAGCCATTTCTAAGCAAGCTCCACAAGCTCAGACGTTTGCACTGGGCCAGGGTCATTTAAAATGGAGTGTGGCAAAATGGAAGACTGTTCTGTGGTCAGATGAGTCATGAGTCACGACAAGAAGGCTCACCAGCGTCTCTAACTTTCTCCGCAAGCTGAAAAGGGCTGGAGCTTCAACCCCCATCATGTGCACCTTCTACAGAGGTGCCATAGAAAGTGTCCTGACCAGCTGCATCACGGTGTGGTTTGGTGCATGTACTGCATCCTGCCGCAAGAGCCTCCAGCGCATCGTGAGAGCAGCTGAGAAGATCGTCGGCACCTCCTTCCCCTCACTGCAGGACTTACACAGCAACCGCCTCACTCGGAAAGCCCTCTGCATGGCAGGTGATCCCACACACCCACTACACAGCTGCTTCAGCCTGCTGCCATCAGGGAGGAGACTGAGGAGTCTCCAGGCTCGAACCAGCAGACTGAGTGACAGCTCTGTTCATCAGGCAGTCAGGATGCTAAACACTCTGCCTGCTCTGCCTCCCCTCCCATTTGAACTGCCTTAACACTAAAAACTTTCTCACACATTACCACACAACACAAAGATTTTAAAGGTTCAGTATGTAATTTCTGGAACACGCTGGAACTTAGGAAAATTTTGAACAGAGACACGTTTCTGGTCCCTCCCCCTCAGAGCCATATATGGCTCTGTTACCCCTTGCTCTGCTGAAATTCAAATTCAAGCTCTGTTTTTATTGGCTGGTTACAAACTCTGTTTTTATTGGCTGGTTACAAACTCTGTTTTTATTGGCTGGTTACAAGCTCTGTTTTTATTGGCTGGTTACAAACTCTGTTTTTATTGGCTGGTTAACGGCGGGTCACTGTGGCTTTTTAGAAATGCTTTTAGAGAAGCAAGGGGACAATAGTTTTTTTTCAGAGATTACTTGTCTAAAATCAGTATGTCAGGAGGTAGTGACAGAGTGAAGAAATATGTTAAAAATATATTGTTAGAAAAGTTACATACAGCTCCTTTAACACTAGACTCTGTCATCAAACGGGTTATTCACTAAACTCTCGGTCATGTGCTCATTCAGTTTGCACTACTTCATATTTGCACTAATGTTTGTATTACATTACTGCCTATAGTCATACTACTGTTTACATTCACTGTTTACATACTACTGTTTACATTCAATGTTTACATTTATTAATACTGTTTACATTTATTACTACTGTTTACATTTATTACTACTGTTTACATTTACACTACTTTTATATCTACACTACTGCTGATACATATACAGTATTCTCTGACTAGCCTTATTTAAGGATGCCCAATGTGCCTTACTGCATATGCCACTTTGCCTCTATACCAACATCAACTACCTCATACATATACTGTGTACATTAACTCATATGCTGCTTTGCCACTCTTTGCAAATGTCAATGCTAGAACCTTCAGTTTATTTTATAGATATACTTTTTATACTTTTTTATACTACTATGCAAAAACTCAGGACAGTATTACACTTTTATTATTTCATTTTATGCTTATGTTCATTAAATGTTTAGTGTTTTAGTGTTGGTGTAAATTTTCATACTTTTATACTACTATGCAAAAACTCAGGACAGTGTTACACTTTTACTATTTTATGCTTATTAATTGTTTCAGTGTTTTAGTGTTTAAATGGACGCAATTTCAATCCTGTGTATGTCCTACCTGTACATATTGCAGTTCTGACAATAAAGTTGACTTTGATTTGAAGTTCTTTATGGAACACTGGGACGCCATGTCATCCGGACCAGAGAGGACAAGGATAGCCCAAGTTGTTATCAACGCTCCGTTCAGAAGCCTGCATCACTGATGGTATGGGGTTGCATGAGCGCTTGTGGCATGGGCAGCTTGCATGTCTGGAAAGGCACCATTAATGCAGAGAACTATGTTCAGGTTCTAGAACAACATATGCTCCCATCTAGACGTCATCTCTTTCAGGGAAGACCCTGCATTTTTCAACAAGATAATGCCAGACCACATTCTGCAGCAATCACAACATCATGGCTACGTAGGAGAAGGATCCGGTACTGAAATGTCCAGCCTGCAGTCCAGATCTTTCACCTATAGAGAACATTTGGTGCATCATAAAGAGGAAGGTGCGACAAAGAAGGCCCAAGACGATTGAACAGTTAGAGGCCTGTATTAGACATGAATGGGAGAGCATTCCTATTTCTAAACTTGAGAAACTGGTCTCCTCTGTCCCCAGACGTCTGTTGAGTGTTGTAAGAAGAAGGGGGGATGCCACACAGTGGTAAAAATGGACTTGTCCCAACTTTTTTGGGATTTGTTGATGCCATGAAATTTTGAAACAACATATTTTTCCCTTAAAATGATACATTCTCTCAGTTTAAACTTTTGATCTGTGATTTGTGTTCTATTCTGAATAAAATATTAGATGTTGGCACCTCCACATCATTGCATTCAGTTTTTATTCACAATTTGTTTAGTGTCCCAACTTTTTTGGAATCCGGTTTGTATATGTGTGTAGCTATATACAGTACAGGTTATATATATATATATATACACACAAATTTAACAGTGCCTTTTATATCAGTGAGTTATTTTGATGGAGTGGCTGATATTTAACTTCAATGCCAATATCAGCCGATACCGATACCATGCCAATAATATTGTGCATTCCTAGTGTTTATATTAGTTTTAGATGTCTCACGTTTGTGCAGCTGTTTTTGTTCAGCACAATTTATTTTTGCAGATATTCTGTCAGTACTTCAGGTTTCTGTTTAGTCAAAGAAGAAATGCTTAAATACGAGAAAATAGACTCATCTATGATAAAACATCGGCATAAAAGTAATTTAATAATTCACACAACAGCCACCAGTGGGGGAAAAAATGGAATTGCATTAGTTTAAAGTAAACATAAACATCTAAATAATTCAACTTCCATTTCTAAAAAGTGATTACAAGGTCTCTCTTCATCAGACTTTATAAAGACTTAACTGTGAAAGAACTACCGGTAATTATGTTAATATTTCACCAAATCTGCTCCTTAGTCGACTACGAGAGAAAAATCTGCGAACAGTTTCATGACTCACTCTGCACACATGAAGCAGTTATTTTCTCGCAGGAAAAAGTTGATAAATAAAAAGTTGTGTTGAGCAAAATGGACGATTCTCTGCTGCTCCAAATGACTGCTGCAATTCTTAGACCTCCTAAAAATCTATGCAGTTACTTTTAGTGTCACCGATAATGTTGGAAGGAAAAAGAGAACTACTAAATCATGCAGGTAAAGTAGCATGTGCAGGCTTCCATACAGTTTTTTAATCCACTTCAAATGCTTCTCTTCAGTTGTTGCAGAGCTTTTGTTACCGCTACAGAAAATTCACGTTTTCCAAAAATATTTTCCCAGTACCGTAATTGCATCAGATTGTGCAGACTGTAAAGCCATCATTAATATGACCCCCTTGTTAAAAGACCAATTTTTCCCATGTGACGTGATCCGGATGAAAAATAAAGACTTTTTTTTTTGTACGATTCATTCAAAGTGAATCAGTCACTCCTTTGAAAATGCACAAACCAGGAAATTCCTCTCTACACTTGCACATAAATCACCTAAAAAACATACATTTACTCATTTCCTCTCCAATCAGGGCAGCTACTTGAAGCATTACTAAACATTCATTTATAAAATAATATTTTATGAGGTTTATATTCAGATTACACATCCACACATGGACAGGACTACACGAGCGTCTTGATGTCTGTCTGTAAAGTCTGCGTAAGCGCAGGGATCCCGTTAGATTTATTTTCCTTGAACTGAAGGTGATGCGTGTTTCCTCTGCCTCTGTAGATATGTATGTGCTGCTCTTCTTCACTACCTCTTCCCTCTTCCCCTCTCAGAGCCACCAGAAGCGCACGTAGACGATGAGCATGATGAAAAAGACGCCACCTGCTGCCAGCTTGGCGTAAGTGGAGCGGGTGTTCAGATATTTGGCGTCGCTCCTGTACTTTTTGGACAGGCTGGATAAGTTGCTGGCCTTGGAGTCGAGCGCTGCACGAAGGGGAGAATTGGGGGAAAAAAAGAGGAAAGGATCAAAAATAAAAGGCGATCTTCAGATGGCGACCCGTCCGTCTGAACGGGAGGGAAAGACTCACCAGACAGGGCCTCCCCCCTCTGCAGAACCTCCTCTATGTTTGCCACCATGATCCTCTGCACGTCCTGAAGCTCCGTGTTGATGCTGCCCAGGTTCCTTCGTGCTCTGCTGTCGATGTACAACTTCTTGGTTTTCTGAATGTAGGTGTCTAAGGAGACAGAAAGACACACCAGGGTCAAAGCTATAAGACTAGGAGTTGATTTATTTTTAAACAAAGTTTTTTTTTAATTTTGATTTTAATATACAAACAAAAAAAAAACAAAGAGAGAACACAAAGAACATATAAACCCCTCCTGTAACGGTTCAGTCAAATATAGGTAGTCCTCGAGTTACGACGTTTCGTGGTTACGACACGCATCTCCATAAAAATTAAAATAAAAAATTTATTTTGAAAATTTAATTTGAATTTTTTTATTTTGAAAGCCGAGTTCCGAGTTCCTTCCGGTTTTGACGACAGAAGCAGCACACTCAGTGGAAAATTACAGGAGACCTCATTGTTTGGACCGGAGGTTTACGAGGCAGAGGAGGTTAGCAGGGGCTAACATGCTAACAGACCTTACTGTAAACGCCCTGGACCGCGCGAAGCAAAGGCAGCTGCAGATGTTGGTGGAGCAACGAGCTAACATGCTAACACACGGAGGAAAGCTTCACCAGCTCCCAGTAAGAAATTAACTCTTTTTTTTTCTTCATTATGGCTCCAAATGTATGTGTTTTTTAATAATTATGTAGGGTACTGTGTTAGGATATAAGCTAAGTGCTTGGTAAAATAGTCTGTACGTATAAGGTGCAGTTTGGACGTATGTTTCGAGTTATGTCGAAATCCGAGATACGACGGCGCGCAGGAACAGAACTCCGTCGTAACTCGAGGACTACCTGTGTACATAAAGAGACCACAGGTACCAACACGTTTTCGACATACAACATAAATAGCTGCCAAATGTCCTAAAATCTTTTGACAGAACCCTTCAGGGTATATGTTATTTTGTCCAGGTGGATATGGGACACCACCTCTCTTATCCAATGTCCATATGCTGGGGTGTGTGGGTCCTTCCAATTGCACAAAATTAGCCGCCTGGCCAGAAGAGAGCAAAAAGCAATCACATCCTTCTTGCATTTGTTGAAGGATGCATCCCCAGGGACCACCCCAAACAGTGCGATGAGTGAGTGGTGATGGGTGTATGGTGTTACCACATATTCCAGAGAAGGTGTCGAGAATAGATTGCCAAAAAGTCTGCAGCTTGGGACAGGTCCAGACTGTGTGCAGGAGTGTAGCTGGAGTTTGTTTGCAACGATTGCATGCAGGGTCCAGGTTGGCTTTGATCTTGGACAACTTGTCTTTGGACCAGAGGCTATAGGAGTTGACTTAATAAAATATGTCAACAATATGGTTGTGTAGGCTCGTTTATCTGCGTGTTTGAATTTCTGTAAAGCACCATCTAAAGTTGTCTGAAAAGATGTCACACTCTGGCATTTTATGTTAAAGTAGCTGGTTTTAAAATGTGCCGACTATTTTTACGAGTTATAAAATGGTAGATGTTGAGCATCACTGCTCCTTATGGTGGCAAAATATTCACTGCTGGTCATGGACTCAAAAATAAAACAAGTGAATTTCATCATAAATTAAAGGGTGCTGGCCTCAGAGATCTTTACAACCAACCAAATAATACCATGTCAGGGGTGTCAAACCCACTTACAAATAGGGCTCCAAAATTAAAACCTTTTTCAAACTAATAATATAATAATTGTCTAATCTTGTCATCTGCGTATGTTTCCCATACACAGACGAAATTCGTCTCTGCATTTAACCCAACCACCTACCAGGTGGTGCAGTGAGCAGCCATAGAAGGCGCTCGGGGAGCTGGAGAAATAGGTGTGCACTCATAGACACCCCAAGGTGTGTAGTGGCCGGGACGCGAACCCGCGTCCTTCGGGTCCCAAGTCAAACGCCCTAACCACTACACCATCTTGGCTCCTATTATGTAAATAAACCAAGTATTACAATGATCTGTTACCTTTTACATTTGTTTATTTTGTTGCAGTGAATCATAAATGCGGGATGGTTTCAGAATCTACGTTAACTCAAATCAGACACCCAGCATCTTTTCTTGGTTGCAGGTTCCTCAACAAGAGTTTGATTGGTCTCATTTGATGTTCTATGTTGCACTTTTGACACTATAATCAAAGATGACTGAAAAAATGAAAGTGACAAAAGTATTTTACATTTATCATATCATCTTGGGGGCCAGACAAGATGTCAACGAGGGCCACATTTGGCCCCCGGGCCTCGAGTTTGACACATATGCCATAAGTGGACTACGGACAATAAAATCAAACCAAGAACGTGGTTTTCTGATAATTAAATGAGCCCGGTTCTATGTCTGGAAAATTCACAAATATTGTAAGCCTTGACGAGCCAACAGCAACCATATAAACAATTAGTCTTTCTTTTTGTACTGACGTGTGCACAAATTAAATGAAATTATAGTGCATAATCAACTATGCCGTTTTATTTAGTTTTAGTTGTGGGACACAAAAAATGTCTGAAAATTAAACAACGTACGTTTATTTCTGCTCAGTTTGTATTTGCAGAATAAATACAAAGTTCTCCTGGGGTTGACAAGCAAACATCTAACCTTCGGCCACGATGCAGATCAAAAGGAAAGTACTGATGTTTTTTCATCAGATGCAAGTAAAACCGCTGCAGTTACACAGATTCTATACGGGAGTCACCATACAGCCTTTAGAATATTTAGTTTGAATGAATATTTCTGGTCAAGGGCTTTAGTTGTCTTCAAGAATTGTAATGATCCATTTTGGGCAGTTAATCTGCAATCACTGTAGGTTTATTTAGTCACTCAGTGGGACACGACCTCAGTGAGATACTTCTGTATGACACATGTTTGTAAATAATAATAATAATAATAATAATAATAATAATAAATTTAATTTATATTGCACTTTTCATTAACAAAAATCTCAAAGTGCTACAAAGTGCAACTAAAATCAATGATCAAATAAAAACAAGTGATAAAATCAAGTAAAATCAATGATAAAACAACAAAAATCAATAATAAAATCAAATAAAAACAATGATAATATCAACAACAAAAAAATGTGGTAAATGTATTATAACCACACCATGTAGAAACTAAAACCAAGCTGATGATGAATAATTGAATTAAAGGTCACATTTCTGAGCAGCTGGACGGGTTATTAAACTACAGTATACAACAAAATGAGTCTTTATTTTGTGCCACACACTTTACACTACTCATTTCTGCAAAGCTATTTCTACAATATTATTTGTCTCGACTTACCGTAAATAAAAACATGTGTCACACAATGTACGGGTAGTCCCCGACTTACGAGCGAGTTCCGTTACAACGAGTTGCTCGTAAAGCGAAAATTCGTAACTTGGAACGGCCGCCACGTGTCTCGTAAGTCCGGAATTTCGCTCGTAAGTTGGAACGGTTTTGCTAGCGCGACTACAAACACTCGTTTTTCATCGAAAAACTGCTTACGAGTGCATAAAAATGATCGGAAACGTGTGTCCACATGTTTAGCTAACGAACTGTGGTGAAAAAACACAGAAAAACTTCGGTATTTTTTGCGTTTTTTCCAAAAATTCGCCAGCTCGTAAGTCCGGAACCTCGTAGGTCAGAGCGCTCGTAAGTCGGGGACTACCTGTAATAGTACTAGCGCTGCAACCAGCTGTGTCTTATTCTTACCAAATTCAATGAAAGAATATGGGCGGGATACAGTGGGGACCTTCTTTCCATGCTGCTCGTGAAACTCTGCCTGCAGGTCCTCAAGGTATGCAAAGGCTAGCTTCTTAGGAAAGCTGGCTTCACACAGCACGAGGTAGCAGACTCCTTTCTCTATGACATAGCTGCGAGGAGAATAAAAAGTGGGGTCATAATTAAAGCACGACGCAAATCGCTGGGATTGGAAATATTGTTTTATGGAAAGTTTATGAAGAACGCTCTTCAACTCACTGAAACGACACAGAACCAGCTTCCAAGGTGCAGCGGTTAGGACTCTGCTCGTTGAGTTTCCTGAAGAGCTGCTTGGCTTGATTCTGATACTGTTGAAGGTCGCGCCCCAGCTGGAGAGATAGCAAAGCAATAAACCATCATTAAACCACTCACTGCTAGTCTGCGTTTGATTATGGCATGAAACTGGCTTTGACAAACATTGAGTCTCTACTTGCTAAACAGACAGCTCCAAACGTGATGCCATTTGTAAAACTTTATTAAAATGGGTCGGGTTGTAGTAATCGCCAGTTTTTACACATGAAACACATGCGACGGACCACAGAGCAGAGACACGACAAACCTTTTCACTTCCCTTTTTGAGAATGCACAAAAAGAGTGAAGAGAAAGACGTTAGACTCCTGTCGAGGTACGAACAAAATAAAACAGCTCATTGTGTTACACATACAATCCATTTGAACATCCTATGTCAAGTACAATATTCTCTTTGCTCGACTCGGTCAGTTTCCAGACGATCGCAGATAGAAACAAGTTTTGTCTAAACTTGACCATTGGAAATGCAATTTTCAAAAATGCATTTAAGGTCAGTCTCAAACCTAGAAAAGAGCAAATATTTAAATCCCATGAATGAAGAGTCAGTCCATTTTTTATTGCAACATTTATATGACTACATTTAAACTACTTCTAACTGTGTCCTCATACAGAGCAGCCTTTTGTTTACATCATAATCCATACAGACTTCTGAAGACTGATATCAATAATGCCTTTAAAATGATCCGTTAGTGGGTAATCTTCATATATCTGCAAATAGTAATACTTTGATCATATTTGTAGATCATATTTGTAGAAAAAGTCATATGCACTGAGAACATTTTTGAGCTCTTTATAGAATATACGGTAGTTTTCCGGGTTTTCTAAAGCTCTTTCAGGATTTATTTTGGCCTTTTTTCCCTTTTCTTATTTTCAGTCCAGTCTTTGTACCCAGCAATGATAGTGTATTGTGCAGTGTGCGCTTAAAAAAAAAAAAAAAATAATAAACTTTATTTGTATTGTATGGAAGCGGTTGTGGGACATATTTAAAACTAAAATTGATTAGCAGGAATGCTTTTTCATTTCAAAGTCAAGCTGCCTTTTTTGACTCATAAATAAAATTTAAAATGAATAAACCAAACTGCATTTTCATTTTCTTCTTCGACACTGCTCAATTTGTAACTTAATTAAAATGATAAGTAAAATAACATTTAACATTTAATTTTCAAAATATGTCCTGGTAAAAAGTGGCCAAAATCCATTTTGAAATGTCAGTTTTGAAAATTAAATTGAAATAGCAGAAATGCTTTTTCATTTCAAAGTCAAGCTGCCTTTTTTGACTCATAAATAAAATTTAAATTAAATCATTTTCATTTTCTAAATCAAAACTGCTCATTGTGTAAATTAATTAAAAAGATAAATAAAATAACGTTTAACATTTAATTTTCAAAACATGTCCCAATAAAAAGTGACCAAAATTCATTTTGAAATGTCAATTTTGGAAATTAAAATGAAATAGCAGAAATGCTTTTTCATTTCAAAGTCAAGCTGCCTTTTTTGTCTCATAAATAAAATTTAAATGAAATCATTTTCATTTTCTTCTTCAACACTGCTCATTTTGTAGCAGAACTCCAAAGGAAACTAAGAACAATTTGCATTTTCATTTTCACTCTGAACCGTGCTCAAAGTGTGACATTAATCAATCTCAGTTGGCAAATCCAAGTACCGCCCACTGAATCACTGAGTGGCTGTTTTAGTAGCAGGCGGAGTTTTAGACAGGGACAAGAAAGTGTCCTGCTGCTGCCGCTGTTTGGTTAAACAGATGTCTCCCTCCAGTGCGTGCACACACACAGCTGCTCCGTTGCAGAGGCTGCAAAGCTATACAGTATATGTTAGTGTTACTGAGTTTAATTTCTGTTAATAACTGATTAAAAATCAGCGTATTTTACATAGGCGTAGCCAGGATTTTCTAAGGGGCGAATCCTTAAATACAAAACTGGGACAATAGCATGCAACATACCCGGTGGTCCAGTGGTTAGAGCGTTGGCTTACTCTTCAAAGCCTTTTTCTTGTCGTGAGTTCGAATCTCACTCGGGACAACTTGTTTTACGTTTGTCTTTTATTGGAGGGAAAAAAAAGTTTTTTGTGTTTATGCCTGTGGTTAACAAAAACCCCTTAGAAAATCCTGGCTATGCCTATGTAAAATACGCTGATTTTTAATCAGTTATTAACAGAAATTAAACTCAGTAACACTAACATATACTGTATAGCTTTGCAGCCTCTGCAGCGGAGCAGCTGTGTGTATGCACGCACTGGAGGAAGACATCTGTTTAACCAAACAGCGGCAGCAGCAGGACCCTTTCCTGTCCCTCTCTAAAACTCCGCCTGCTACTAAAACAGCCAAGGCGGCCGTGGCGTAGTGGTAATGGCAGTCGTCCCCCGATCGGAAGGTTGGCGGTTCGAATCCCGGTTCCCCACACCATGTGTCGTTGTGTCCTTGGGCAAGACACTTAACCCCGAGTTGCTCCCGGTAGGACTGGAAAGCACCTTGCATGGTAGTCTGCCGCTACCGGTGTATGAATGTGTGTAGCATTCAATGTGTGTAGCACTTTGAGATTTTCACTAATGAAAAGTGCGTTATAAATTGAATTCATTATTATTATTATCAGTGATTCAGTGGGCGGTACTTGGATTTGCCAACTGAGATTGATTAATGTCACACTTTGAGCACGGTTCAGAGTGAAAATGCAAATGCAAATTGTTCTTAGTTTCCTCTGGAGTTCTGCTACAAAATGAGCAGTGTTGAAGAAGAAAATGAAAATGATTTTATTTAAATTTTATTTATGAGACAAAAAAGGCAGCTTGACTTTGAAATGAAAAAGCATTTCTGCTATTTCATTTTAATTTTCAAAACTGACATTTCAAAATGAATTTTGGTCACTTTTTACTGGGACATGTTTTGAAAATTAAATGTTAAACGTTATTTTATTTATCTTTTTAATTAATTTACACAATGAGCAGTTTGATTTAGAAAATGAAAATGATTTAATTAAAATTTTATTTATGAGTCAAAAAAGGCAGCTTGACTTTGAAATGAAAAAGAATTTCTGCTATTTCAATTTAATTTTCAAAACTGACATTTCAAAATGAATTTGGCCACTTTTTACTAAGACATATTTTGAAAATTAAATGTTAAATATTATTTTACTTATCATTTTATTAAGTTACAAATTGAGCAGTGTCGAAGAAGAAAATGAAAATGCAGTTTGGTTTATTCATTTTAAATTTTATTTATGAGTCAAAAAAGGAAGCTTGACTTTGAAATGAAAAAGCATTCCTGCTAATCCATTTTAGTTTTAAATATGTCCCACAACCGCTTCCATAGTTAGCACCTTCCTACAATGCCTTGCATTGACCAAGGTGCTTAACAGGACAGAAAATATGAAAAACCGGTACAATAAATCAGTGAAAATAGAATAAAAGTAACAATAAGTAGTGTCAATGTGCAAGACTGAAAGTGTTAAGTTTTTTTTTTTTTAAATTCACATGAGAGGAATAATATCTGGAACTCATATATTTAAGAAATGGGAAAAAAGTTGAGAGATGTATCATTAGAGGCATAGATTTTAGCCTGTAGCTATTGGGAAGTCATCATTTTGGTGCATTGATACTATTTAAAATCTGACAAACTTGTCAATTTTTGGTTATTTTCATATATTAACCTACAAAACTAAGAACACATTGTATATTTGTGACAAGCGGTCAGTATATAAATGTTTAAAGATCCTGTTTGCTCTAAAAATTTGTCATTTAAGTTGTCTCAGGAGCTAGGGCTGTGTAATAATATCGATATCGCGATATATATCGATTTTTTCTTTCCTAAAAAAAAAAAAAATCGATATTCATCCGCAAGTATCGTACCTCTGCATCCCTGGCACCAGTGTATCCTCAGAGAGAGTCTTCTCCACCGCTGGAGATATCACTGCGCAGAGAAGTGCACTTCTCCCAGAGCACGTCGATCAGATTCCATTTCTAAACAAAAATCTGAGGAGAATGTAGCTCACTTGGTCTGCAGAGTAGACTTTCTGTTTAGACTTTCTGTTTAGAGTTCACTTATTAGTCAGGGTCTATCTACAGGCCTTAAGCTGCTCTGCATGCCGAGTACCCACCAAACGCGTTTCGGGCAGCGGAAGCGGACGGTTTACATTGAAAGTCTATGCTGAAGCGCGTCGAGGCGCGTCGAATCGTGAAGCGGCGCGTTTTGAGTTTTTCAAGTGGCGCGGCAGTTCTTTTCCGCGCACGCGACGCGTTCGAAGCAGCCGACGCGTCGAGCAGCCAAAGTTCAAATATTTGAACTTTGACGCTCGACGCGTCACAGCAACCAATCGGGAGCGACTCTGCTATGTGATGACGCAACGACGACAGGACTTTTTTTGGACTTTTTAAACTTACCCCAACGAGCCTCCATGAAGAAACCAACCTCCGGTAAGAAACTTGGCATTTTTACAGTTGCCGCTGTCTGCTCGAGCGTACGATCACCCCAAACATTAAAAAACGTTTTAATCTCAACAAAGACTTTTGGAGCTGCAGTTCGGCTCGTAGAAAACCCACTCAAGTAGTAACGAGGCACACAAACAGCTGATTTCATCTGCCCGGTGTACAAAAAACAACCGGAAAAGGAGCCAGATGCTCCTCCCATTGCGCGTCATCAGACGCGTCTTCAGTGTGAACAGATTCTGGTGACAAGCGGCCAAAAGGGGGCGGCAAGAGCATTTCTGACGCTCCAGACGCGTTTAGTGGGTACCCGGCATTAGATGGGTGCATTTGAAGTTAAATGTTCTTCATTACTTGACTTATGCCGGGTTCCCACCAAACGCGATTCGGGCGGCCGACGCTGCCACACATGCAAAGTCTATGTGGAGGCGCAACCAGGGGCGGCGCATTTTGAGCATTTCAAGCAGCGCGGCAGCGTGCGGCAGTTCTTTTCTGCGCACGCGCGCGTCCAAAGCAGCCGAGGCGTCGAGCAGCCAAAGTTCATTTATTTGAACTTTGGCTGCTCGACGCGTCGCAGCAACCAATCGGGAGAGCATCTGTATGTGATGACGCAACAACGACGGGACTGTTTTTGGACTTTTTAAACTTACCCAACGAGCCTCCGGTAAGAAACTTGGCATTTTTTCAGTTGCCGCTGTCCGCTCGAGCGTACGATCACCCCAAACATAAAAAAAGTTTTAATCTCAACAAAGACTTTCGGAGCTG
>JBBPBX010001533.1:28103-44898 GCA_038048925.1 Garcialebias charrua | reverse complement strand
GTCCGCAATCCTGCAAAGCACATGACAGAACACAGCAACGAAACATACATGCATAGACTAATAATATTCATGACCTTGCAGTAGATTTCCATAAATAAACATACCCATACCTACAAATATATATACAGTATACATACATATGCATTCATATCACATATCCATCTACATATCTGCATATGATATCTACATATACATCCCTGCATCCATTTGTGTGTGGTTGTGAGCATGCATAAGTGAATAAGGTTCCTCCAATAGAACATTTAGCAGCGACTGTGAAGCATCAGAGATCCGTCCCCCCAAAGCCTGAGGCAGATGAAGGGGCGATCAAAGCCCAAGACCCCAAGAAGGACCCCGAGCCCAGAGTCCCCAGGGCCACCCGAACAGGACGAGCCACTCGCCCACTCCCCAGATCTGACCAAGGGGGTGAACCGGACGAGCTCCACCAGCGACCACACACAATGACCCCGGGGGGCCAACAGCGACAAGCCCACAGGCCCCCGCCGGAGCCCGCTGCAAGAGCCCGCTGCACTGACGTAGCCCCAGGGCCGGGCACAGAGGCCCGGGCACCGAGGACACCTACACCTCAGGCCCAGACCCGACAGGACCAGAGGACCCGAGCTCCACCAGGCAGCCACCAGGCCGAGCTGACACACGCCCAAGCGCCCAACCAACGAAAGCGACAGCAAGGGCCCCCAGCATGCCCGCAGGCAAAAGGACACCCACCCGGGGGCCACGTGGTAGGAGCGCGACATCAAGTAGCCTTAGATGTAACAGAGAGGGGCGGCCGTGGTGTAGTGGTAATGGCAGTCGTCTCCCGATCGGAAAGTTGGCGGTTCGACTCCCGGGACCCGCACCATGTGTCGTTGTGTCCTTGGGCAAGACACTTAACCCTGAGTTGCTCCCGGTAGGACTGGAAAGCACCTTGCATGGTAGTCTGCCGCCACCGGTTTATGAATGTGTGTAGCATTCAATATATGTGTAGCACTTTGAGATTTTCAGTAATGAAAAGTGCGTTATAAATTGAATTAATTATTATTATTATTATTATTTGGGTGTTCTAATATCACCAGTGAACAAGTGAGACTTTTCACTTTCCCAAAAGATGAAAAACTTCATCACGAATGGACAATCTAATTCTACCATTCTAATAGCAGCCGCAGACTGCACTTCAAGTCCTTACGTCACATGACGTCGCATGCGGAAGTACCCGGATGTCCCGTGCCGAAACACAGCACCAAGTTTAAAATCACTTTGAAACAAATTTTCATTGATTTATCATTTTGCTTGTAAAAACGAACATGATACAACATATATATGTTGTGCCACTTTATGCATAGTTCCAACATCATGTCACAATACCTTTAAAGACTGCTAGTGTAATTAAACTAAAACTCAATAGTTTTACATTAATTAACTTTGTGTGTCACAAATAAATCTGAGCCTACTCACGTAGCTAATGGTGCCTTCATGTCCTTGCTCTCACTCGCATACATGAGAGAGGACAAACCCTGGAGTCTGTCTCCAGGGAAACCCAGCAGGTTGATAATCTTGAGCAGGTGTGGAGGAACCATAGAGATGCACAGGTGGAAGAGGCCATAGCCGAAGCTGACGGAGCCCTTGAGCCTGTCCAGGGCCTCGGCCGTTACGCCGTTCTCCACCGGAGCGTTGTGGTTGACGTTGTCGGCTGAGAGGAGCTCCTGGCTGCCAGAGGACCTCCTCTGACAGGTCTCCTGCAGCTGACCGATGTCACTGTGACATTTATTATACATCTTCCACGCCTTACGGAGAATCCAGCCTCCTTTGATATATGCTGTTGTAGAAAAATGAAGAACCTTCAGTTGGTTTTGTCACAGAAATGTTTGAAGTAGATTTTTCCCTCTTAGCAAAGAAGGAAATGTTCATACAGTATTTGTGTTTCTATACATTACCCATGCGCTGCGCCAATAACCTGTGAGGGTGTAACATACCCTCACATTGTTCAGTTTGGATCGATGGACGGGTGAAGATACAGTAGATCACCCAGTTCCTTTCATGCCAGACTAAGATCATCTCATGCTAAGCAGAGACACTGGCAGTAGGTTGTTTCTGGTTGGAGGGTGACTTTTAGGAACAACTCTCAGCTACAACCACGTCAAATTTTAGATCAATTTCTGTACATTTGATCAAATTACAGTATTTTTGTGTTGGCAAAGGGCAGTTTTCTGTGACTGCCATTTTGAATAGGGGTAGCTGGATATCAATGCTTATTCTGATAGTTTCATGAAAACTTGTTCAGTGGTGCATGAGAACCTACAGACAAACCAACATGCACACATGGGCAAAGACATTATCGCCCTTCTGCTTTTAGCTGCAAACAATAACTAGAGAAATGTCATTTCCTGTGAAAATGAGTGTGAAGAACTTGCTGAAAATCAGCTGAAATTAGCTAAAAAGTCATGCTGAAATGGGAAAAACAAGCCTTAATTAGCAAAAGAAAGCAGAAAGAACACATTTTTTGCTGAAATGCATATAAATTAGCAGAAATTAGTACAAAAATAAGGAAATAGGCTAAAAAAAAGAGTTGAAATTAGCAAAAAAATAAAACTGAAAAGTAGCTGAAAAGGCAGACAGAAGCTAAGCTACCAGAAGAAAGCGGAACGTTGAAATGAGCTCAAGAAGTGTGGAATTAGCTAGAAAGGCTAAAATTTGCATAAAACAGCTAAATAGTAGCTGAAATTAAAAAAAAGCTGAAACTAGCAGAAAAAAGCTGAAAGGAGCAGAACAAGCTGAAATTAGCCATAATAAGTTAATTAGGCTGAAAATAGCAGAAATTACCACGAAAAACTTGAATTTATCTGAAAACAGCTGAACTTCGCTAAAAAACTCTAACAAAGGTAGCTGAAAAGGTAGAACAATCTTAAATTAGCAGAAGAAAGCAGAAAGATCACGTTTTATCAGAGAAGCAATGAGCACAAAGAGGTGGAAACTATCTGAAAAAAGCTGAACTTAGCAGAAAACAGCTGAAAAGTAGCTAACAAAGCAGAAGGAAGCTCAAATTACCAGAAGGAAGTGGAAAGAGCACATTTTTGTTGACTGATGTTGCAAAAAGATGAAATGAGTGTAAAAAATGCAGAATCAGCTGAAAAATCTGAAACTTATAACAAGCTGAAATTAGCACAAAGAAGTTAGAAGAAGCACAAATATTGTGTACAGTAGTTAGCAGAAAGAATCAGAAAGGAGAACAAAACAGCTGGATAAAACTACGGAAGCGTATTGCATTCAACCATGACATTTTTTTTTGGAGCTTATGTAGTAAAAACGTGATAATTATGTAGAAAAAACGTGATAATTATGTAGTTAAAACGTGATACTAAGTAGTAATAACGTGATACTATGTAGTGAAAACGTGATACTATGTAGTAAAAACGTGATAATTATGTAGTAAAAACGTGATAATTATGTAGTTAAAACGTGATACTAAGTAGTAATAACGTGATACTATGTAGTGAAAATGTGATATTATGTAGTAAAAACGTGATAATTATGTAGTAAAAATGTGATAATTATGTAGTTAAAATGTGATACTAAGTAGTAATAACGTGATACTATTGTTGAGCCATGTTAATTTACGCTCTTATGCTCTTATTGTGAAGAGCAGGAATTCTATTTCCGGTTTCCTCCCTGAGGGACTTCCCCACCCTTTTTCTTCTTCTGTTAGTGTACGAGTAGTGGTCTTCGTGTGAATAAATATGGCGTGTTCTGCCTAAAGAAAGAACCGAGCATCCTGCTTATTTTCCATCCCTGGGACGCCAGAAGCGCTGCGAACAACTCGCATCCCTTAACAGGTTATGGAGCCCAGGCATCTCAGGACCCAGGTGAGATGGAAATGAGTAAAAATAAGCTTGAAGAAGAAGTTTAACGTGACGAAGTAACGCGACAGAAGTTTGCGCGCGAATGAGCGCATGACGAAGACAAAGAGCTAACTAGCAAGCAAGCTAACGTCATGAAGCTAAGCAAGCTAACACCATGAAGCTATGGCGAACAGAGGAGTGAATATATCTATATCTCCACTTCTTTTTGATGGATGTGAAGAGAAATATGATTTATGGGAGACAAGATTTCTTGCCAACTTGCACACGCTAAAGTTGAAAGAAACTACAGCTGCCCTCATACATCTCCTCCTACATGTCTTTGCGTGAGTGCAGCTACAGCGTGCGCTCTCAGGACATGATTACCTGCAGTGTTCCGTCAGTGAGGACTGAACTTGGAAAAAGGGCCTTCTCCTACTCTGCTCCTGCTTCATGGAATATCTTACAAAAAGATCTGAAGCTCTCGACCTTGACTTCTCTAAATGGTTTTCAGAATCTGTTGGAATCCTGGCAAAAACCAATGCAGATTTGTTCCTGTCTTTGATTTTATACGTCTACCTTATAATGTTTTGCTAGTTTTTTGATACTTTGTTAAAAAAAAAAAAAATAGAAAAAAAAATATATATATATTTTGTTTTTTTCTCTCTTTTTGTTTTCTATTGTTTATTGTTTGTTTGTTTATTGTTTAATGAAATTCTATCACTGCTGTTCATTGTTCTTTAGTTTTAGCAGGTCGCTTTCGTAAATGAGCCCATGAGGTTCAAAAGATTTACCTGACTAAATAAAGGTTGAATGAAAAAAACTATTCTGGTCGAACCAGACACCGATGACGCAGTAGAACTAGCTGAAGACAGATGGAAAAATGAGGACTGTTATGCGGAGCTAGTTAAACTGCTGGATGATAAAAGTCTCTCACTGATAAGGCACGAAGCGGATGATGATGGGAGGAAAGCCCTGAAAATTTTGAGAGAACATTATTCAGGGAAAAGCAAACCAAGAATAATAAACCTGTACACATCGTTGACAAAGCAGAGTGTCACAGAGTTTATTATAAGAGCTGAAAACCTCATCACAGCTTTAAGAAATGCTGGTGAAAGCATGAGTGATGGACTGTTAGTGGCCATGGCATTAAATGGACTACCAGAATCCTTCAAACCGCTTGCTGTCCACATTAGTCAAGATGAAGAAAACATTACATTTACAGACTTTAAGAGAAAACTGAGAGTCTACGAAGAGACTGAACAGATGAAAACAAGAGAGTCTTCTGACAATGTAATGAAAACCTACACAAGACATAACAGACATTTTTCTAACAAGAAAAATGAAGAAGAAGCAGATGTAATATGTTACAAGTGTGGAATTAAAGGGCACAAAGCCAGAACATGTTTAAAGAGAGTGTGGTGCAACTACTGTAAGAGTAACACACACAAAGAATCACTGTGCAAGAAGAAGGGGAATCAAGATGGAGTCAGGCGAGTTTCAGAAGATCCACAAAGAGAACAAGATCAGCTTTACAAAGCAGAGCTTAAACGAAGTAAGGATCAAACAGACGTCAACTTAAAGGGCATCATGGTGGACGCCGGAGCAACTTCCCACATAGTGAATGACATCAGAAAGTTTAAAGATTTTGATGAAACTTTCCAGCCCAACTCACACACTGTGGAATTAGCCGACGGAACCAAATGTGCAGGAATGGCGCAGAAAAGAGGAACAGCCATAATCCATCTACAGGACAACAGAGGACATCACCATCGAGCGCAGCTGAGGGATGCACTCTACATGCCTTCTTATCCCCATGACATCTTCTCAGTGGCAAGAGCAACAAACGGAGGTGCGATCATCACATTCAAGAAAGGAAACAGTCACATGATCGCAAAAGATAACAGCAGGTTAGACTTTTATGAAAGTGAAAATCTCTTTTATCTGCCAACTGTTGAAATGAGCAGTGATCAATGTAAAATATGTCATGATATGCAAACCTGGCACGAAATACTAGGTCATTGTAACTATGAAGATGTAAGAAAGCTTCAAAATGTTGTAAAAGGTATGGAAATCAAAGGTAACGTGACAAAACCTGAAAAACTGTGTGAAGTATGTACTCAAGGGAAATTTGTACAGAACAGAAACAGGGAAGCTGACAGAAAAGCAAAGTCACCTTTAGAAATGGTACATACCGATTTAAATGGTCCAATGAAAAACACAAGTCTAGAAGGGCATAAATATGCACAAACTTTCACAGATGACTACTCAGGCACAATATTTGTGTATTTTCTTAAAAGTAAGAGTGACGTGGTACAAGCCACAGAAAGATTTATTGCAGATTCATCACCTTATGGTGAAATTAGATGCATTCGTTCAGATAACGGCACTGAATTTACAAGCAGAGATTTTAAGACACTGCTAAGTAAGAATAAAATTAGACATGAGACTTTAGCGCCGTACTCTCCTCACCAGAACGGCACAGCCGAAAGAGGATGGAGAACTCTTTTTGACATGAGTAGATGTATGTTGATTGAAAGCAACTTACCTGTAAAACTATGGAACTATGCAATACAGACTGCCGCCTACATCAGGAACAGGTGCTATAGCAGAAGCACAAAGAAAACTCCATATGAACTACTCACAGGTAATCTACCTAATGTGTCAAAACTACAAAAGTTTGGGTCAACATGTTTTCCTTACAAGCAGGACAAAGGAAATTTAGATCCTAGATGTGAGCAAGGTATTTTTGTTGGATACGATAAAAACAGCCCAGCTTATCTGGTCTATTATCCAGAAACTGAGAAAGTTGCGAAATACAGATTGGTAAAATTCCAAGTCAAAACAGCTAAAGAGAAACAAACTCAAACCTCTGAAGCTCATATAGAGTACTATAATCCTAACGTAAACATCCAAAATGGCGTTGAAAATGATGTTGAAAATGGTGTTGAAAATGATGTTAAAAATGGTGTTGAAAATGACGTTGGTATTGAAACACATACTGAGGTGGACATTTCACAAGAAAAGAGTGAAAGCACACAAGTAGATGAGAACACCAAAACTACAGTGAGAAGGAATCCTTCAAGAACAAAGAAGAAACCGACATACTTAGAGGACTTTGAAACAGATGATGCAGAGGACAAACTGCAAATATGCATAGACTCTTGTTACAAAGCAGTATGTGACATTCCTTCAACATACCAGGAAGCCATGACATCACCCAAGGCTAAACTGTGGAAGAAAGCTATGGATGAAGAAATGAAATCAATAGAGGAGAATGAGACATTCAGAGTCACACACCTGCCACCAGGTAAACAGACAGTGGGGGGAAAATGGGTCTACGCACTCAAAACAGACAGTGATGGAGCAGACAAATTCAAAGCGAGATTTGTGGCCAAAGGATATAGTCAAAAACAAGGAATCGACTATGAGGAGACATTCTCACCCACAGCTGAAATGACAAGCGTGAGAGTTCTTATGCAAAAGGCTGCTCAAGAGAACTTGATCCTTCATCAAATGGACGTGAAAACAGCCTACCTTCACGCACCAATAGACAAAGAGATCTACATGGAACAGCCGGAAGGCTATGAGAAAAAGATCAAGGGTAAAGAAACACTGGTACTGATGTTACATGAATATTTGACAGAAAATGGTTTTGAACAGAATCCAGCTGATAACTGTGTATACACTTGGGAAAGACAAAATGAAAAAGTAATCTTAATAATTTGGGTAGATGACCTAATTATAGCAGCTAGTGATGAAAATGTGCTGAACAAGGTCAAAGACATGTTTACTAAAAGATTTAAAATGAAGAACCTAGGATCAGTGGCGGACTTAGACATTTGGGGGCCCCAGGCAAACCTTTGTAAAGGGGCCCTGTACCGGTCTGTCGTGGTGAAGAGGGAGCTGAGTCAAAAGGCAAAGCTCTCAATTTACCGATCGATCTACGTTCCCACCCTCATCTATGGTCATGAGCTTTGGGTTGTGACCGAAAGAACGAGATCTCGGATACAAGCGGCTGAAATGAGTTTTTTCCGCAGGGTGGCTGGACTCTCCCTTAGAGATAGGGTGAGAAGCTCAGTCATCCGGGAGGGACTCGGAGTAGAGCCGCTGCTTCTCCACATCGAGAGGAGCCAGTTGAGGTGGCTCGGGCATCTGGTTAGGATGCCTCCTGGAGGGACTATGTTTCTCGGCTGGCCTGGGAACGCCTTGGGATTCCCCCAGAGGAGCTGCTCCAAGTGGCTGGGGAGAGGGAAGTCTGGGCCTCCCTACTTAGGCTGCTACCCCCCGCGACCCGACCCCGGATAAGAGGAAGAAAATGGATGGATGTTTTATTATTGCAATAAAAGGCTCTAAATCAAGTCTTACACCAAAATTCAACAACACTAAATAAACACAAACAAATAGAGAGGGTAGATGTGAGCAATACAGTAGAAATATATTTTCCTAAATTATAAGATTTTCACAACTTTAATTCTTTTAACGTTATATTACATATTCTGTAACAGGGAACAGTTGTTAGATCAATGTGAAAAGTGAGTGTGTGTAGTTGAGATGTGGTACTTTGAGATGAATTCACACACTGGCTCGATATGAACAGCAAGATGTCCAGGCATGAGACACTTTTTACAGCATTAAGTGATCATGAATTACCTTGATTATTCAGCTGGACTTCTATGAAAGTTGTCTTCTGTCTTGTTTCTGGTCTTTAATGATGCATGTTTAAAGACTGCATCTGAAAAAAACAACAAATGTTAGTGTTGGAGGAAATAAAAGAAAAAATAAGACATTATTACATTTAACACATGTGAAGGCTCTCATTTATCCAAGTTTCCATAATTAAGACTGAAAGTTTTGACTTCTTTTTAAACCTTAAAACTTACACAGACTGTAAGACGTACTGTAAACTAAATGACTCAAATAATGTCACAGATTTTCCCACCTGGATTATTGAGCATGCATCAGGGAATGTCACTTTTCATTTATATCAATTTTTACATTTTAGATAACATTTTAATTTAGCAATCCTAGCCTTTTGATTCTGTTGTTTTAAACTAACAGTGGCATTTCTGTCCAAAGCAAACCAGTCATTATTAAAAAACACATTTTTGCATTACTCTGAAAGCTATAAGTTGTGCTTTATAATGTATTTAATGGAGGGACTATGGACCAAATAACAAAACAATGATAGTCTGATGAAGTTTTAACAGTCAAATATTTTGTAAAATGGTTGAGCATTTTTTTTATAGATAACTGTGGAATATTTTAGATCTATTCTATTCAATGTAAAGTCCGAATAATTTAATAATACTGTATACTAAGCAAGCAGGGCAGAGAACTAAAGTAGGTAAAATATATAATCCCCTCTCTCCTATTTAAGTCAGAAGATTTAGGTCGAATATCTTTTAATATTTTGATACAGAAAGAAAACGTGAAAATAGTGGTTGTCTCAGCTGATTACTGTTAGGATTTCTTTTACCCAACCTACAAAATAATTTCTAAAACTCGTACCTCATCTTGCTGTAAATACTTTATCTTCATCTTCTTGAGTCACTGCCTCAGCGCCACTTCCTCCTGGCTGGATCCTGATGTCCTGCGGCGGTTCCGCCACACTTTTAAATGGGCCGCTGCCGCTCGTGACCGTCATTAACAGTTGATGAAGTTTTAGAATTCGACCCATTAAAAAGGTTGTCACTTTCGGTAGTGAAGAAACATACGTTATTGTTTTTTGACGCTTTTTACGTTTTTCAGCTCCGCTTTCTGTCTCCTGTCTCCCGCTTCCTTCTCAGTAAACAGCAGCGAGCATACAGCACTTCCTGGATTAGTGGGTGACGTCATGACGCATGACGGAATAGTCCATTTTAGTAGGGGTGAACAGAACTCAACCGTTTTTTCTGTTGCGTTTTTAAAGATAGTTTTCATCGTAACTATAATTATTTTTATGTTAAACGTACATTAACAAGCAGGAGCAATGTTAGGGATGTAGGTGATGGCTGGGGTCCCTGCTTATTGGCGGCCCCTGCTCATTGGCGGCCCCTGCTGATTGGCGGCCCCAGGCCACGGCCTCCTTCGCCTGAATGGTAGATCCGCCACTGCCTAGGATAGCTGAATCACTTCTTAGGGATAGACTTTGAGAGTATTGGAAGAGAAATAAAAATGTCGCAGGAGAGATGTGAGAAAATTATTTAAAAAGTTTGAAATGCAAGAGTGCATTTATTTAGAACAAATACTCTCAAACAAAGGTTTTTGAAGATAACCAGCACTCACTAAAAATCTGGTCAAAAGATAGACATGCAAACATGTTAATACTGTATAAAGTATAATTTCATAGGAGAAATTGTCAACAAAGGGAAAATATCTTTGACATGTGAAGGGACAAATGTTTATTTTTCTTTGTTGTACATATATTAAGGTGAAAAGGTTGATTTGTGTTTGTATTTCCATGAGCCAGGGACATAAGAGCGAGTGGGGGTGTTGAGCTATGTTAATTTACGCTCTTATGCTCTTATTGTGAAGAGCAGGAATTCTATTTCCGGTTTCCTCCGTGAGGGACTTCCCCACCCTTTTTCTTCTTCTGTTAGTGTACGAGTAGTGGTCTTCGTGTGAATAAATATGGCGTGTTCTGCCTAAAGAAAGAACCGAGCATCCTGCTTATTTTCCATCCCTGGGACGCCAGAAGCGCTGCGAACAATTCGCATCCCTTAACAACTATGTAGTGAAAACGTGATATTATGTTGTAAAAACGTGATAATTATGTAGTTAAAACGTGATACTAAGTAGTAATAACGTGATACTATGTAGTGAAAACGTGATATTATGTAGTAAAAACGTGATACTAAGTAGTAAAAATGTGATACTATGTAGTGAAAACGTGATACTATGTAGTGAAAATGTGATAATTATGTGGTAAAAACGTGATAATTATGTAGTTAAAACGTGATATTATGAGTGAAAACGTGATAAGTTTAGATGCAGGATGCACACAGTATGTTAGGAGGCTTGGTCCCTTGAAATATAAGGTAAACCCAAGTAGAGCAACATGTCTCCAGTAGCACACTGTGAATGCATCTGCCTTCCACTCAAAGGACCGGAGTTCAAATCTGACCTGGGGTGAAGTTATTTTGCTTTTGTTTTTTTTTGTATTTTGCTTTTTTTATTTTATTGGATAAATAAAATAAAAAAGCAGTTTGTGTTAACCACAGGCATATTAAGTATATGGTGTTAACCGGTTCGACATTAGCGGCGTATCCACACCTTCTCTTTCAGAAGAGACAGGCGGTCACGTGGTTCACGCAGCTCTTAGTAGTTCCAAGCAGCTCGTCGCTGCCAGCCAGTTTGACAGGAATGAAACACTAACCTATATTCTCCTGAGAAGTTCCAATTTCTACAACAGTAAATTAAAAAATGCCTTACTTAAAATATGATTAGAATGTAAGTGAAGTAACTCAACTAAATGAAACTGGATTTGTTGTGGCTCATGGAATCAATCTTGTTTTTTTTTTTACCAGGGTATTAAAAGCCTACTACTGCAGTAGTAGGCTAAAACCTGTAGGCTAAAACCTGTGTTTTATTGACATGTTTTTGTACGTTTGGTGCATGCAGTGGAACAACATTATGTACACTGGGTCCCAGTTACAGCAAACAATAAAATGCAAAAGAAAAACAGTAACATCTAAGATATGAACTAAGTTACCATAAACTAAAAATACACTTGGCACTAATAGCACAAAAACATCACATCGAACAGCAGCACGAACATGAGTATGTATGAGCACAAATGAACACGGCAGCGTAAAACAGATCAACAAAATCATGTGATTCTTCAAAGTGATTATTATGGTTAGATATTAATGAGTCTAACAGCGTCAGGGTAGAAGCTGTTCCTCAGGCTAGTGGTTCTACTTCATGCTACTCAACCTCCTTCCTGGGTGTGTGTGTGCATGTTCTTAACAAACCTGAGCATCAGTTACACACGAAGGGCATGGAGAAGCCCCATGTGAATGCCACAGGACACTTACAAGGCCTTAATGATGTAAGTTCTCAGGAAGATGTACAGCTGTATGGATTCATCTGCTGTGGTTGGTGCCCGTAAGAAGTTCTCAGACATTATTTGGCAACACAGGTTGAGCACTGTTTCATCACAAGGATAAGGTCCCCTTAGTTGACATTCCTGTTTACAAGCGTCCACTGCGTCTTGGGAGACCTGCACCAGATGTTCCTGTCAAACTGACTGGCAGCGACGAGCTGCTTGGAACTACTAAGAGCTGCGTGAACCACGTGACCGCCTGTCTCTTCTGAAAGAGAAGGTGTGGATACGCCGCTAATGTCGAACCGGTTAACACCATAGACTTAATATGCCTGTGGTTAACACAAACTGCTTTTTTATTTTATTTATCCAATAAATAAAAAAAGCAAAATATAATAAATAAATAAAAAAGCAAAATAACTTCACCCCAGGTCAGATTTGAACTCGGGTCCTTTGGTTAGAAGGCAGATGCATTCACAGTGTGCTACTGGAGATATGTTGCTCTACTTGGGTTTACCTTATATTTTAAGGGACCAAGCCTCCTGACATACTGCGTGCATCCTACATCTAAACTTATCACGTTTTCACTACATAATATCACGTTTTAACTACATAATTATCACATTTTTACTACATAATTATCACATTTTCACTACATAGTATCACGTTTTCACTACATAGTATCACGTTTTCACTACATAGTATCACGTTTTTACTACTTAGTATCACGTTTTAACTACATAATTATCACGTTTTTACTACATAATATCACATTTTCACTACATAGTATCACGTTATTACTACTTAGTATCACGTTTTAACTACATAATTATCACGTTTTTACTACATAATTATCACGTTTTTACTACATAAGCTCCCAAAAAAAACATTTCATGGTTGAATGCAATACGCTTCCATATAAAACTGCTGAAATTAGCTGAAAAAAGTTTCAGTTTGTACAAAGAAGCTGAAACAGAAAAAAATGTGAAAGGAGAAGTAAAATGTAAACACATCTAAAGATTTGAAGGATGTAAAATGAGCTCAATTCATTTTCTATGAGGAAAAAAATGGCTAAATATTCCAAAAAGCTAAAGTTGCACCAATACCAAAAGTCATAGCAGGAGTGTCATGAAAGAGCTGAACATTTTGATTGATGATTTGTTGTAATGGCACAAAAATTGTGGAGCGAGAAAGATGCTGAAGAACAATGCATCACAGCTTCATAAACACTCAGACAAGAAGAAGTTCTGACAGTTCTTGTTTCACTGCACCACAGCCCAACACACACGTCTCAATAAATATTGAGACATGTGTAAATATGCAAACATGTATATATTGACCTTTAATTAGAGATGCAAACTCCTGGTCTGCTCTGTTGGGTCATGTGATCCGCGTCAGGACTGTTTACCTGAGATTTCCTGTTTGACGAACGACAGAACAGCGAGATACACCTGGCAGTCAGCAACAATGATCTGCCTCTGTAAGCGGTCCACAACCACCACGCCAGACCTTTGGGAGTCCATCTGTAACACACACACACACAGAGCGCCCATCAACAGCGTGCAGTTGGATGCTGAAGCTCCAGCCCCGTGGGTGAGATGTAGAACATTAAAGAGTGCTCTGCAGCATTTAAAGCAGCTCCAAGACTACATCTAGTTTGTTGATTGAATTTGAGGGAGGGTCTAATTGAATCTGCGTGGTGGTTTGGCATGATCTCACTGCATCATGGTTACACCCAGTGGTGAGCATCTTAACACCATTCTCTAAACTGTAGCCTGTACACACACTGGAATCCAACAAGCTGTGAAGACTGGTTCCAGCTATGTTTGTGGGACTGATCAGAACCTCTCCTCCATGCAACAGTTTGGATTTCTTTTAACTGATCTTACGCTCTTCTTAATCTTGTTTCGGATCGTCTCCAGCACTCCAGCACTGTCGCTCTCGCACAGTTTCTCAGTGGTCCTCAGGTCATCACAGGCCATCTGCATCTTCTCCTCCTCAAACGTCATCATGGCGTTCTGCAGAGAAATACAGAAACAAAAAATGTATTCGCTGTTAGAAGCTCATTTATTGGTTTATGACACTTCAAACTGAAGCATCAACTTCACAATAGCAGACAACCCTAAAACCCCCACAAGGACATGAATGGAGAAAGAGTGATGTGTGTCTCCCTGCAGACAGAAGCAGAACACCTTTGCAGATCTGATGCTCAGATCCAGCAGAAACATCACAAGTCATGCAGAAGTCGTCAAATGTATAAAATGTGTCTTGTGTCTGGATGTGTGAAACACATGCTGCCCTGAGTTCAATGATTCAATGTCACCACCATCAGGTGCATTTAGCATTGAGGGCCAGGATGATGTCATGTTGAGGGCCAGGATGATGTCATTCAACGGAGTTGAAATATGTAGAGGAAAAGAAATTAAATTCTTGGGTGTAATTATTGATGAGAGATTGTCATGAAAGCAACACATAAATTACGTTAAAATTAAATTATCTAAAATCCATTGGATTACTATATAAGGTAAAGGACTTACTTGATGATAAATCTTTGTTTTTGCTGTATAGTACAATCATACTACCACATTTAATTTATTGTGTTGAAATTTGGGGTACAGCATGTAAAACTACAACAAAACCTATTTTTATTTTACAGAAAAGAGCTTTAAGGATAATAACTAGAACGCATTATCATCATCCATCTGGTGTGTTGTTTTATAAATTGAAGTTACTAGGATTTTATGATTTGGTGGAATATAATATTTTTTTACTATTATATAAAGCTCAAAATAACACTCTACCTTCAAATATTCAAAAGCTTTTTGTAAAAAGGATAAGTAGTTATAATTTAAAGGGTAAAGATATTTTTGTTATACCACAATATAGAACAAGTTTAAAGGGTCGTTTTACTTTAATACATGGAATTGGTATTTGGAATAGATTGGACTATGATGTAAAGGTTGCACAGTCAATGTCTGTATTTAAGAAAATGATCAAGAATACATTGTTGAAAAACTATGTGTAAATGTTATATACTTAAAATCTCTCTAAATTGGTTATATAATTTATGAATTACAAATATGATTTATGGATACATTTTGTTTGAAATGATTGTTTGAATGGAATTTTGTTTTTACAAAAAGGGGCAGATATTATAAGATTATTTTCTTCTTCTGCTTCCTTTCATTTTAAATTTGTTCTTTATTTTTCTGAATCTTTTGTAATTATCTTTTATTCTTTTGTATTTTTTAAAATTTGAAATGAATAAATAAAAAAATAAAAAAAAATAAAAAAATGTTGTGTGAGGGTCAACATGAGACGGTGTGTGTGAAACCATCACGTCATGAATCATCTGCCTCCACACAGCTGCAGCCTTTCAGTGTTTCTGTTTGACTAACGCTGCTCCTGAGAGGTAACTGCACCCGTTATGTTAATGGGTGCAAAAGCAACACAAAGGAGAGCCCGTCAGCGCATGGTGACGACGATGCAGCTTGTCTCACAGGCTCGCATCATCTAACACACACTCTGAGTCCTGTATCACTTTTATCACTGACCGTCGGCGACTCACCAGAAAACTGACGAAACTTGCCCCAAAGCTCATCAACGGGCTCTGCGTCCTACAGAGAGAACAGAAAGATTAACAAAAACTAGATGCTTTTTTTTAAAAGACTGTGCAGTAAGAGGAAAACATGTTTTATACACATGTTGTGTTGGCCTGTTTTATNCCAAACGTCCTAAAATTTTACAGGTCTGTCCAATGAAAACAGCATTAAATTAGGCAGTGGCAAAACAAACAAACAAAACATTATGTCACAGTCACAGCATCTGCTGCATTGCATGGACGATATCAACTTGTCAGTTTGAACCAGAAAGCAGGTTCATATTTATGTTTTAAATAAAGATACACATGCATTTTGTTTCAGTGTAGCCGATTCCTGAAAGGTCATGGCAGGGCCGGCCCAAGCCTCCACCGGGCCCCAAACCAAATTTCGCTTAGGGCCCCTAAGCGAAATTTGGTTTGGGGCCCTCTATTTTTAAAAAATGTGGATTACTGCAATCAACTGTCAGATGATTAGCTCATTCACCCACCTAACATAAACTCATTGCAAATCTGACAGTCATGTTTACATTATCCTATATGTATATACTAAAAGTAACAAAAGAAAAAAAGAACACCAGTATGCAATGAATGTTAAAGCAAAAGTGTCATCTGGCTTATTATCTTTGGTTCCAAAGAACTGCAGCAGTAATGATCAAAATAATTTGTAGTACAAGATCAACAACAAACAGATGAAATAAGTTAGATGCATAAAAATAAATTAAACTGTGCAAAAAACACAAAATAAAATAAAAATAAAATATCAAGGAAATCCTTAAATAATGAAAATTACAATTACTTGACACCACATAGAATGGTTTAAAAAAGACATATGTTGAATAATTAGTTCTTAAATCTATGTAAATGTATGCAATAATTTGCAAAAGCTGAACATAAAATATTAAATATAATCATATGGAAATCATTACTTAAAATTTTCAATTCCACTTAGGGGGCCCCCTAGTGGCCCCTGGGCCTTATGGCTTATGCCTTGGGCCGGACCTGGGTCATGGGTCAAAATGACCTGTAAATAACAGGAATGTTACGTAATGCCCATCACTGGCAAAGGGCTTGGAGTTCATGATATGTGCAGCGAAAGAACAAGATTTTTTTTTTTTTTTGCTTCAACATTTTGGAAAGAAGAAAAGTGAAAAGTTACTTGCTTCAACTGAAAACAACAACATTTACCTTTTTTTTTTCATTCTACATACAAAATAACCTTACAGTTTAATAATTTTATTTATGTAAGAGCTGTTATAATTACCTTTCAAAATAAAATTATTTCTTTATCTTTTAAAAAAGATTTTTTTTTCGTGTGTGTGTGTGTATGTGTGTGTGTGTGTG
>JBBPBX010001533.1:11344-22504 GCA_038048925.1 Garcialebias charrua | reverse complement strand
GGATGTTATTGCTGTTTTTCTTTTACATTTTATTGTTGGATGTAACTGGGACCCTGTGTACATAATTTCGTTCCACCACATGTACCACATGGGTGGCGAATGACAAACAAAGAACCCTGAACCTTGATATAGTATTTAAATTTAAACTTTAGTCTTTTTACAAATTGCCATTGAAGCTGTGTTAAAACACTATTGATAACTGCATCTTTGAAAGTATAGTTTTTCATTTTGCTGTTTGGTGTTCAGGACCAGGACGGGCAGACTCATCAGGTCTGGTACGATGATCCACAGAGCATCTGCGCCAAAGCGAACGCTGTGATGGATAAAGGCCTGAGAGGCGTCGGCATGTGGAACGGCAACATCTTGGACTACAGCGATGATCCGGTCGCCGGGCAGCAGACCATGCAGATGTGGAACGGGCAGACTCATCAGGTCTGGTACGATGATCCACAGAGCATCTGCGCCAAAGCGAACGCTGTGATGGATAAAGGCCTGAGAGGCGTCGGCATGTGGAACGGCAACATCTTGGACTACAGCGATGATCCGGTCGCCGGGCAGCAGACCATGCAGATGTGGAACGCCCTGTTTGGGTGCCAACTAAAATAAATGCAACTCTCCTGCAGAGATTTACACCTCTTCTAAGCCCATTTCTCCATCCATCCATCATCTTTACCTGCTTCTTCCTTCTCGGATCACGGGGGTCACTGTTGCCCATATCCAGTTACTGTGCGAGAGGCGGGGGACACTCTAGACAGGTCACAAGTCCATCACAGGGACACATATAGAGACAAATGAGACAAACATTCCCTCTCTCACACCTAGAGACATTTTAGAGTTACCAATCAGCCTAACATGCATGTTTTTGGTCCGTGGGAGGAAACCGGAGTACCTGGAGGAAACCCACGCATGCACAGGGAGAACATGCAAACTCGCCCCAGAATGGCCCCCTGGCCGGGATTTGATCTGGTGACCTTCTCGCTGAGAGGCAACAGCTCTACCAACTGTGCCGCCGCCCATTTATCTGTGCTGCTAAATAAACAAATTATTTTGTAATAGAAATGAAATGATCTGTTCTTCTGTCAGGGATGTATACTTGCACTAAATCATAAATTGTAGCTTTCATTGCTCTTGTTTAAATTTATTGATATTTCAAACAAAACACACTGCGATTATTCTACAAATATTGTTTAATATTTTCATGTTTTTCTTTCTAATAAGATGTGAACCTTTTTTAATGATTGAATTTTTTTTAAAACTTTGTTCACAAATAAAACTTTTCCACTTGTTTTAGTAGATTTGCTGATGTGTAAGTGTGTTAAAATGAACACGTTTGAGTTGATCTTACTGCAACAAGCATAGTGCCAGAGAACGAGCGTCGTAGACAATAAAATCACAAAATAAGCCAGCGTTATACAGAAAGTATCAAAGTTTGTCTTTCAGATTCATATCCTAGAAGAGTGATCATCACATTGTAGAGGAAACGTTCAGTTTGTCTCGTGTCGTGTTTCTCATCTGTCCAGGAGACGATTGGCTCTTCTTCTGCGCCAGCTCGACCCTCAGGGTTCGCAGCTCTGAAGCAGCCTGCATCCTCAGCTACACATACATTTTATTTAATTTTAGAAAAAAGGAAACAGGTCTTTTCAAGCAGTTTAATCTGCTGAGTTCAGAATTGTAGCATTAAAGTTAAAAGAGAAAAGTTACCTTTATCTCTGTAAGTAGTTTTATTTTGGCATCTTCCACTTTCCTCTTTAGGTTGTCAATCTCACATTTCACCTTCACGATCTGGATGACGAGTTCGTTCTGAAATCGGAATCATTCATAGGACATCAAGGATGAACAAAAACATTTCACTTAGCTGGTTGCTTTAATTCAGTATTTTTGTTCATGTAAATAAATGAGTAAAATACTTTTAAAAAGCACATTTAGAAAGACGGTCCTGATGCTGTGCAATAATCCAGGTAAACAAATCTAACAAGGTTTAGTCAGGTTCCCTGGATGGATTCTTTATTGAAACGTTTCGTCTTTCATCCAAAAGACTTCTTCAGTCTTTAGTGCCCTGATAGCCGCTTGCTATTTGCAGAACAGAAGAGCAACGTCATCAGGCTCTGCGGTTAACACATCTCCAGGCCCGCCGTCCCTCAGGGATGAAGATGTTCACATCCTTAGAGAGAAATGCTGATTTGAGAGACGAGTAAAGGCAGCCATCTTTGTGAAGAGAACTTGTCCATCGTCACACATGGGTGGAGGCCTCCCACTTAGCAAAAAGTAGTATATTAAAGTATACTTCAAGTATATTTTTTAGGTACTTATCTGACTTGAAGTATACTTTTTAAGTACTTATCTGAGATATACTAAAAACAAGTTTATTTAAGTGAACTAAGAGTACTGTATACCTATTTTATACTTTAAAATAAGGCTGTGTACTTGAAGTTTAGTTTTTATAAACTACATTAGATACTATTAAGAATAGTATAGTGAAGTATACTTGGCTTATACTCAAAACTATAAAAGAAGTCTACAACATGGTATTAGTTTTAGAAATTCAAAAATGTTAACTTAAATGATACTCAAATAAACTAAACTGTGAACTAGAAGTATATAACAAGTGCATTTGGAGTATAAAGAAAAGTATACTAGTGGTATTTTTAAGTACTGTATACTACATTAAACTAAAATATGAACTAGAAGTACGCAATAAGTGCATTGGAAGTCTAATAAAAAGTGTACTACTGTATTAGTAACTAAATACTTTTTATAAACTAAATTGTCCCAATCTAGTACAACGACGTATTAAATCTACATACTTATACTACAAGTACACAGTGAGAAGTATACTTTATATACTTGTACTCAAGTACAGTGTTGTGGACCTACCCAGGGTCAAATTAAGGTTTTTGAACTGTCCAGTGATGACCTTTACTGACCACTCAGTAAAGCAAGACATTTACTACAAAATCATTCATTTAGCTATAATCTGATAACATAGTCACCAATAAGAGACTATTTCTATCTTTGATTTTAAGCTGATGTGATCAAAAGAATAACTTTTGTCATTTTCATGATGTGTGCTTTTAAGCTGTGTTATTCTTTGAGAGTTAAACTGTGTTTCACTGCTGTGTTAAAGGGAAATATCGGGTCACAGAGACCCGACTGTTTTGTTTAGAAATAAGAAGACAGTTTAATCATGAACAAGGCTCCAGCTTTCTCTGTCTGTTCCCTAAACAAAGCTCTCTCTGCTCTGGCTGACCTTGGGCCTGATAAGGCAAGTCCACTCCTCTCTTTGTTCCTGCTTTTTAAGTTCTAACTGTGCGAGAACGCTCCGAGAGTTTGTTGGGAATTTCAAAGAGATGTGAACCTTTCCCAAGAGCTGGGTACGTTTTGGTCAAGAGCTAACGACCTGCGTCTTCAGCTAAGGACTGATAACAGGCTGTTATGAGTCCACCTCGAACGAGCGTTTGTTATTCCTTCCTGGAATAAATTATCTTGAGCCAAGAAACCACGACTGCCACGACTTTTGCCGATGAAAGCGAGTATCACCGACACCGACAAGGTAAACACTCGTGGAGTCCAGCTTGGACTTGCGGGACCGACGACTCGTCAGTCTAAAGTTGACCACAGCTCTTTACCAGAACCAAGGCGGACGTCTTAAGGTAAAGGAGCAGCTGTTTGCTTGCTGGAGGTGTGATGATATCTTAGCTGGACGCGTACTGAAGAGTGTCATCTGGTTTCATAAATGCAAGATAAACTTCCTCTCTTAACCTCCCAATTCTTCTTAAATCTTTCCTCCTATTTCTTTTCCCTCTCAACCTAAGCTGGAAACTATATTTTTAAGCTGAAATGCCCCTCAGACTAAATATGTGTAACATCTAGTATTTATGTCTGTTGTGTTAAATCAAGTGTGCTGACGTTTTAATTTGAAAGAAAGTGAAATCATGTCAATCAAGTGTAATGGTGTTAATTTAGTTGATTTATTTTAAATAAATGATAGTGTCTCTTTGACATATCAAACTAAGTTAACGTCTTTGTCACTTAATGGCTCTGTTTATTTATCCATCATAAAGATCACAGAAATATTGGGTAAACTGAAAAAGAACAGAATCCGTGAATTTACTATTCAATCTGAATAAGTAGATTAATTAAGGATAAAGAGGTCAGTATTAATATTGACCTCCTCATTAATTCTTACAACAGTATACTAAATAAATTAAACTTCAAGTATACTTCTTTTTGCTAAGGCCTCCCATGTTCAACTGTCCCCCTCTTAAAGTGTTGATGCTATAGTATCACTCAGCCCTCTGAATGGCAAGCAGCAGGTGACAGCTGTGCTAATGTTATGGGACATTTTGACTATTTACAGTCCAAACGATTTGTTCAAACCTTTTCCGAAGTCTTCCTCGGTTTCCCCCGGTTCTCTCTGGCGTGCAGCTGGTGCAGGACTTTGCTGTAAAACGTCTCCAGTTCCTGTTTGAAGTGTCTGAGTTTGTCCTCCAGCGGTGCTGTGGCCTTCTTGGTTTGAAAGTACTTCTTTTTCCAGCTGTCACGCGCTTCGGATTGATAGAGAAGAAAAAAGCAGCAGATCAATTACAGTAATTTTATTTTTTACATTTAGACAGTCTAGATTTCATGTTTCTGGCTAAACTAAGTGAAGATCATCTAAGGTTTTTATGCGGCCACCTTGGTTCCTGCGGTGTCTGTTCTGGGCCAACAAGTCCTTCCCTTTCCTCAGGAGCTGCTGTCTTGTCCATTCTAGCTGCTTCCTCTCCTCCTTCACCAGCTGGAGTTCCTTGATTAGTGCCTCTTCTTACAGAAAAAAACAAAACATTGGTTGAATTAGATCAGATAAATGTGAAGCCTGAGTATGGGACCACTTACTGTTCGTAGGAAAGACCGGCGAAGCAGCTGTTCTCTTGGTGACCGGGGCCAGGCCTGAACCTGGAGGGGGAGACGTGCAACAAGCAGGTCTCGAGAACACAGATTGACTTTTTGACACCTTAAAAACACCAGGAAAATATTAGATTTACTATTAAAATTAAAATACAGGTACTCCCCGACTTACGAACGAGTTCCGTTCCTACGCACTGTTCGTAACTCGAAAATTGAACAAGCGTACATACTGGTTCATAACCATGCACAGAACTTTATTTGCAAACGGTTAGCTAACACACTTTCATCTAAAAACACATACCAGTGCTGTATTTACTGTACAACAGTACTGTTCGTAAGCGCGTCCGTAAGTCCGGAACGTCGTAAGTCGAGGCCGTCGTAAGTCAGGGACCACCTGTATACTAAAATGTTGAGATGTTAATTCTGAATGACATTACCCCAGCTGTGGGTTTGCTCCTGAGAGATTCCAGTGTGTGTGCATCTTTGGGTTTTCTAATTGTACAACACACACACACGCACGCTAAGTTAAAAAGAAGTAGTGGGAGTGGTTGTGGTCTCATGGGACATGTGGTACCTGTCTGTGAGGGAGAAGCGTGACTCCCTGTCCTCCTCAGCTCCTGAAAACCCGGCTCTGTGCGGTTTAGTTTTTTTGCAGGGCTCCTCTCTCTGAGGGGACCGCTTCACCTGAGCGGACTCAGCTTCACATCTGTCTAAAGCTGTACATTCAAGCAGCTGAAATGTTTTCTAAAGTAGACTTTACACTGAAGACGCTGAGGACTTAAATAAAATAAAAACATGCATACTTCTTAGCGTTACCTTCTTTCAGTGAAATAAGCTGCAGGACCCTCAGGTCATGATGCTTGTTGCTTCTGATGGAGCACAGAGCTCCATTCTCTGAGGAGCTGCAGCTCTGATCATCCCCTCCTTCCTCTTCTAACCCAGAGGGAGGAGGAGGCAGCTGATGATGGGAACACTGGGGGATGCGGGGAAATTTAACGGGCTCCTTTGTCCCCGTTGGCACGCTGCTCATCTTGTGAGGGTGGAAACAGGTCTGCTGCTCCGAGGAGCTGCTACTGGTATCCGTGGTGAAGGACTGGGAGCAGAAGCTGCTGTCTGGCTCCACAGAGGACAGCAGGTAAAGCTCTGGCTGAGCAGCCTGCAAACAGGTGAGAACAATGTGTCACATGCAGCTGAACAAGAATAACAATATGGTCAACTTAGACAGAAAATATCAACCCTACATACATAAGGAGGAGCAAATGATTTCACTTTCAGGTCCTTCTCCTGGTTACTTTTGACCTGTAAAAGAGAAGGATTATACAGTGGCCATAAACACGGCAGTAAAACCTTTCTTCTCACCAAACTCTTTACAAACTTTAATGTGGCTTCTTCTGAATAGTGCACAGTCTGCATTGTGAAACTATCAGCTTTACAAAAGGACTTTTAAGTGCCAGCGCCGGCCCAAGCCTCCATGGGGCCCTAAGCGAAATTTGGCGTGGGCCCCTCTATAAATTTCGCTAAACTCAACTCTGATAGCCCTGTTTACATGATCCTATGTGAATAAAGGTACTAAAAGTAACAAAAGGGGAAAGAAAAAAAAAACACCAGTATGTGACAGCAAAAATGTCATCTGGTTTATTATCTTTGGTTCCAAAGAACTACAACAGTAATGCTCAAATAATTTGTAGAGCAAGATCAACAACAAACAGATAAAATAATTTGGTTGCATAAAAATAAATTAAATTACGCAAAATCAGACAAGGATGGTGGCCGAGGGCGGGGACCCTGGCGGTCTGATCCTCGGCTACAGAAGCTGGCCATTGGGACATGGAATGTCACCTCTCTGGTGGGGAAGGAGCCTGAGCTAGTGTGTGAGGTTGAGAGGTTCCGACTAGAAATAGTCGGACTCACCTCAACGCATGGCTCTGGCTCTGGAACCAGTTTCCTTGAGAGGGGTTGGACACTCTTCCACTCTGGAGTTGCCCCTGGTGAGAGGCGCCGAGCAGGAGTGGGCATACTGGTTGCCCCCCATCTTGGTGCCTGTACGTTGGGGTTCACCCCGGTGAACGAGAGGGTAGCCTCCCTTCGCCTACGTGTGGGGGGACGGGCTCTGACTGTTGTTTGTGCCTATGCACCAAACGGCAGCTCAGACTACCCACCCTTTTTGGAGTCCTTGGAGGGGGTATTGGAGAGTGCGCCTCCTGGGGACTCCCTTGTTCTACTGGGGGACTTCAACGCTCACGTGGGCAATGACAGTGAGACCTGGAGGGGTGTGGTTGGGAGGAACGGCCCCCCTGATCTGAACCAGAGTGGTGTTCTGTTATTGGACTTCTGTGCTCGTCATGGATTGTCCATAACGAACACCATGTTTAAGCATAAGGGTGTCCATATGTGCTCTTGGCACCAGGACACCCTAGGTCGCAGTTCGATGATCGACTTTGTTGTCGTCTCATCTGATCTGCGGCCGCATGTCTTGGACACTCGGGTGAAGAGAGGGGCGGAGCTGTCAACTGACCACTACCTGGTGGTGAGTTGGCTCCGATGGTGGGGGAGGATGCCGGTCAGACCTGGCAGACCCAAACGTATTGTGAGGGTCTGCTGGGAACGTCTGGCAGAGTCTCCCGTAAGACGGAGCTTTAACTCCCACCTCCGGGAGAGCTTTGAACACGTTCCGAGGGAGGCGGGGGACATGGAGTCCGAGTGGGCCATGTTCCGCGCCTCTATTGTCGAGGCAGCTTATCGGAGCTGTGGCCGCAAGGTTGTTGGTGCCTGTCGTGGTGGCAACCCTCGAACCCGGTGGTGGACACCGGCAGTGAGGGATGCTGTCAGGCTGAAGAAGGAGTCCTATTGGGCCTTTTTGGCTTGTGGGACCCCGGAAGCAGCAGATAGGTACCGGCAGTCCAAGCGGCATGCGGCTCGGGTGGTTGCTGAGGCAAAAACTCGGGCGTGGGAGGAGTTCGGAGAGGCCATGGAGAATGACTTCCGTACGGCTTCGAGGCGATTCTGGTCCACCATCCGGCGTCTCAGGGGGGGAAAGAGGTACGCGACCAACACCATTTATGGTGGGGGTGGCGTGCTGCTGACCTCAACTCGGGATGTTGTGAGTCGGTGGGCGGAATACTTCGAAGACCTCCTCAATCCTACTGGCACGTCTTCCACTGAGGAAGCGGAGCCTGGGGACTTTGGGTCGGGCTCTCCAATCTCTGGTGCTGAGGTCGCCGAGGTGGTTAAAAAGCTCCGCGGTGGCAAGGCTCCGGGGGTGGATGAGATTCGTCCTGAGTTCCTTAGGGCTCTGGATGTTGTGGGGTTGTGTTGGCTTACGCGACTCTGCAATATCGCGTGGACATCGGGGGCAGTTCCCTTGGATTGGCAGACTGGGGTGGTGGTTCCCCTATTCAAAAAGGGGGACCGTAGGGTGTGTTCCAACTATAGAGGGATCACACTCTTAAGCCTCCCTGGTAAGGTCTATTCAGGGGTTCTGGAGAGGAGGGTCCGTCGGATAGTCGAACCTCGGATTCAGGAGGAGCAGTGTGGTTTTCGTCCTGGTCGTGGAACACTGGACCAGCTCTACACCCTCAGCAGGGTCCTGGAGGGTGCGTGGGAGTTTGCCCAACCAGTTTACATGTGCTTTGTGGACTTGGAGAAGGCATTCGACCGCGTCCCTCGGGGGGTTCTGTGGGGGGTACTCCGGGAGTATGGGGTACCAGGCCCTTTGATAAGGGCTGTTAGGTCCCTGTACGACCGGTGTCAGAGCTTGGTCCGCATTGCCGGCAGTAAGTCAGGCTCGTTTCCGGTGAGAGTTGGACTCCGCCAAGGTTGCCCTTTGTCACCGATTCTGTTCATAACTTTTATGGACAGAATTTCTAGGCGCAGCCAAGGTGTTGAGAGGTTCCGTTTTGGTGGCCTTAGAATCGCTTCTCTGTTTTTTGCAGATGATGTGGTCCTACTGGCTTCATCAGTTCGTGATTTACAACTTTCACTGGAGCGGTTTGCAGCCGAGTGTGATGCGGCCGGGATGAGGATCAGTTCCTCCAAATCCGAGGCCATGGTCTTGAGCCGGAAAAGGGTAGCATGCCCTCTCCGGGTCGGGGAGGAGGTCCTGCCCCAAGTGGAGGAGTTTAAGTATCTCGGGATCTTGTTCACGAATGAGGGAAAACTGGAGCGTGAGATCGATAGGCGGATAGGTGCAGCGTCCGCAGTGAAGCGGGCGCTGTACCGGTCTGTCGTGGTGAAGAGAGAGCTGAGTCAAAAGGCAAAGCTCTCAATTTACCGATCGATCTACGTTCCCACCCTCATCTATGGTCATGAGCTTTGGGTTATGACCGAAAGAACAAGATCTCGGATACAAGCGGCTGAAATGAGTTTTCTCCGCAGGGTGGCTGGACTCTCCCTTAGAGATAGGGTGAGAAGCTCAGTCATCCGGGAGGGACTCGGAGTAGAGCCGCTGCTTCTCCACATCGAGAGGAGCCAGTTGAGGTGGCTCGGGCATCTGGTTAGGATGCCTCCTGGACGCCTCCCTGGTGAGGTGTTCCGGGCATGTCCCACCGGGAGGAGACCCAGAGGAAGACCCAGGACGCGCTGGAGGGACTATGTTTCTCGGCTGGCCTGGGAACGCCTTGGGATTCCCCGGAGGAGCTGCTCCAAGTGGCTGGGGAGAGGGAAGTCTGGGCCTCCCTACTTAGGCTGCTACCCCCGCGACCCGACCCCGGATAAGCGGAAGAAGATGGATGGATGGATGGAAAATCAGACAAAAGAAAACAAAAACATCAAGGAAATACCGTATTTTCTGGCCTATAAGTCGCAGTTTTTTAAACTAATTTTCATGTCCTGCGACTTATGGGGCAAAGCAACATATTTATGGATTTTTCCCATATTTTTAGACCAATTTTTGGCTGAGATATGACCGTTTCCATTCATTCTGACAAAAAAAATGGAGCAGTACCACTTTCGGCCGCTAGGGTCCATCGACCGTTCCCAGCTCATGTGTCCGACATTATGCAACAATTTGTAAAGGCTGAACCTAAAATATTAAATAGATTCATATAGAAATCATTACAAAAAAAATACTGTATTGCACTTAGGGGGCCGCATAGTGACCCCGGGGCCCTAAGCATACGCTTAGTTTGCTTATGCCTTGGGCTGGCCCTGGCCAGCGCCACTCACCAGCACCAAACTACGGCCCAAACATCTCAGGAAGAAGTATTTCTTGACGCTTAGCTCGCTGCCAAAAAGAGCTCCCAGCTCGCTCCTCAGAGTTTTCAACGTGATGTCAGGATGAACCCTGAAATCATATCAGGAAAAGGAGAACCATGACCTCAGTCTTTGCACCACTCAAGGCTTCAGCTGTTTTTTTTTTTAGTGAAGCACAATAAACAGAAAACTCTGGAGCTTAGTTTAAGTGTTTTAAACGTGTAAAAAGTTAATTTGTGGAAACGTTTTGAATATTTTTTCTTTCAATGAACCAACAACTTAAATCTGTAAATAACTCTTTTATTTAACACAGAAAAATATTAAATAATTACTTCAAATAGCCATTAACTTTAACGTTCTTTTTATTTTGACTTTTTAAAGTTGAAGGATTGAGAATAAGAGTTGCAATTTTGCAAAATAGATTTAAAAAAAATTAAGTTTCAGATTCGTCATCAGTCTAAAGTAGTTTAAAATCTCCTTTTCATGATGTGCCATACATTTTGAGTAGGAAACAGATGTGGACTGCAGACAGCACTGATTCTGTTTATGATGCAGAGGGGGTTCAAACTGTGAACTGGATTCACAACTCAATCATTTCAGTTGGCTGCACTGTCATTTTCTGGCTTTTGATACTCTTCTTTGAGTATCCTGCTGCAAAGCTTTACCTCAACAAAGCAGGTAAAAAAAAAATTATAATCCAAAAACATGCAAAAGCATAACTTTCTGACATTTTAAATGCTTTTCTGAAAGCAATTTCTTTATTTAATTACAGAAATGAATGCTGCTTTTCACTGCAGACACAATCTATGGCCTTATTATATGTGCAGTTACACAACTGTTCGTTTTACATTACTGTATAAAACATTTCCAGCAGTTTTACCTGATAAATCCAGCTGAAATAAAACTCTCTGAGGCTTCAGCTGAGACTTTGTTCAGTTTTACATCCCACTGGTCACCAGGCACATACAGCACGTGAAGCTCCACAAACTGCACAGTAAGGAAATTACCAACAGCTTTTTTTTTCTTTTTACAAATTTGTGACTCTTACATCTAAACAGAAATCATAGTGATGTAAAAATAGCTTAC
>JBBPBX010001532.1:54864-88817 GCA_038048925.1 Garcialebias charrua | reverse complement strand
TATATATTAGGGATGTAACGGTACACGTGGGTGTACCGAACCGTTTCGGTACAGCACGTTTGGTCCACCTGTGTACCGTTTCGGTTATTTTTCACTGATTAAACGTTATTAACGGGAGAATATATGCGCCGCGGAACTAAAGTTCCTACGCGAGTTTCAGCACCGTGCTATTATCTGCAGCATGCATAGCATTAGCAGCCTAGCTTCTAGTTGCGCTGTCCTGTTTGGGAACGTTATGGCTGTCTTGTTAAAAGACGAGCGCAAATCCAAAACTGTGTGTCAATGTTGTTTGCAGTAGCAACACGTCTAACTTGTTAACGGACTTGAAACGACATCATCCGAATGTGAACGTCTTCTAGCAGCTTGTTGCAAACACCGCTAACAGCAACTGCATTTAAACAACATTTATCAGGTAAATCATATCAATCCAGAGCAATAACACAAACTGTAAGAGTTTTTAAAGCTCTGGATCTACGTCTGAATGTTGTTGATGTGCCGGCTTTAAAGTTGCTGAGCCTCCCTACGACATCCCATAACGTCAAACTTCAGCCAAAATGTTCAGCAGTTTATGAAAAAGTTAAAACTGATATTGTGAACAAGACCTGGAGCTGATTAAAGCCCTGATGACTGAGAGATTAAACTACCTGACTGAGAGATGGAACCCAGACCCAGACCCAGACCAGTGGTATGTTGTGTATGTTGCAGGAGTTTCAGAGACATTGGGACGTTTATTTTCTAAAGACAACGTCCCAGTGGCTTTTAAACCTCAAAATACATTACAGCAAAGACTGGTTCATCCCAAAGATTCAGTCCCCCGGCACAAACAGAGCAGAGGCGGCCGCCACTAGAGGGCGCTAGGGGCGCCGCCCCTCCTTGGAACTGCAGCTCTTCTTCTTCACCATTTGAAGATTTAATTTTTTTTTTTTATAAAAGTGAAATAATAAAATAAAAATATTTCGAAATGCATGCATATATGTTTTTAGTTGTGTAGGATAAATATTTTATGAGTAATGATTGTTTCAAAAAACGTTTTTTGATTGTGACGTACTTCCGGTTTCCCCGCTGGGCGCCGCCTGCGGCTTTTCCATTGAATCTAATTATAACTAGCGGCCGCTAGCGGCCGTAGTTTATGTCCCATCTGTCCAAAACTATTGGACTGTACAGGTCGCATTTTCCGTCGCCCTCGAGCCTGGACTCGTCTCTTATCGCCACGGATCGCCAGCGCTTCCGGTTCGAGCCAGGAGGGAGGGGGAGCAGGGGGGACCATCTCTGTTTACAGTCAGAGCTGATCACACGGCCAACTAGCGACGTTGAAACAGCAGTAATTATTAATGGTGCCTTTCTACACAGGTAAGCAAGTAATAATTGTGAGTTATAAATCTCTAAGCGCACATGAGCAAAGTTTGAGCTGTTCTCATCTGTGTGCTGACGTGGTGTCGTGTGTTGCTATCAGTCACACAGCTAGCTACTAGCTGTGCTTATGAATGTTGTGGTGTTTCTTTATCTAATGCTTATTACTATTCCTGACTGATATGGCTCTCAACTAGATGTTACAAAAGTGTTTTCTAAACACCCTGATGCATGCTCAATAATCCAGGTAGAAAAATCTAAAAAAGCTAAGTCTGGTCCTCTGGACATGTCCAGAGGACCAGACTTAGCTTTTTTAGTGTTTTCTAAACGTTATGTGTTTAATATTATGACTATCAGGTGTTTATGTATTAATATTTTGATTATCAGATGTTCGTGTGTTAATATAATGATTGTCAGTTGTACCCTGATGCATGCTCAATAATCCAGGTAGAAAAATCTAAAAAAGCTAAGTCTGGTCCTCTGGACATTCAAAAAAACAAAACAAAACAAAGCAAAAAAAAAACTGTAGAAACGTTTCGTCTTTCGTCCGAAAGACTTCCTCAGTCTGAGGTGCTGGGTTCAGCTCAGTCTTATAAATAGCACCCTCTCACAGTGTTACACAACCAGTTGGCTGATGANGCTAACACTGTGAGAGGGTGCTATTTATAAGACTGAGCTGAACCCAGCACCTCAGACTGAGGAAGTCTTTCGGACGAAAGACGAAACGTTTCTACAGTTTTTTTTTTTTTTGCTTTGTTTTGTTTTGTTTTTTTGAATGTCCAGAGGACCAGACTTAGCTTTTTTAGATTGTCAGTTGTGTGTTAATGTTATGATTATCAGATGTTCATGTGTTGTGTTAATATTATGAATATCAGATGTTCATGTGTTAATGTTATGATTATCAGATGTTCATGTTTTTAACTCAAGCTTGTGTACAAAAGTTGAGCTGAAGTCAAACCTGTTAATTATCAGACAATATCAACTTTTATATTCACCAGAGGGCCTCATGTATCAACGGTGCGTACGCACAAAAACCTTGCGTACGCCATTTTCCACGCAAAACTCCGTATGTATCAAAACAGAACTGAACGTGGAAATGTGTGCAGCCCCACGCCAGCTCCAGGGTTGGCGTACGCACGTTTCTGTGGTTTTGGTTCCATTGGCGACACCTAGAGGTGATTCTGAGAAACTGTTCATGATGTGAAAATCATCATTGTTCACACCAAACACACATGATTAACAATTATTACATCCACATGGACGCAATTAGAATATAACCTGCAAAAAATATAAAAAACAGAAAGACTGAATAGTTTTGCACAGCTTAAATTCTTGTTTTTTGTTCATTTTTAGCTGTTTTAGCAGTTGAAGAACGTGATGCATGATGGGACAAGACGACGTTCCTCTGTTGCAGGGTATATTTAAATGAAAACAACGTTTTCTTTTTTTTATTCATTCCAGATTTAAAGAACACAAGAAAACTTTTTTTTTTTTTAAACACAAGAAATCCTCTGCTTCCTTTCATTTCATGTATTGTTTCATTTCTTGTTGTTTTTTCTAAATAGTTTTCTTGTGTTCTTTAAATCTGGAATGAATATATAAAAAAAAAACATTGTATCATGTGGGAATTGAACTCATGAAGTTCGGGACGAAAGGCAAACGCGCTACCCAGTGACCTATCTAGGCATGTTGTTACTGTGTGGTCAACTTCTCATTTAAAAGTGCTTGCCTACGCGTGCCAAACAAAACCTTTTTCCGTGCCTCTCTACCTCACTCAGAAGTGTCTCCAGTTCACAGTCCGTGAAGTTCCTCTTTTTTCCACGTTTCGACATGATTTGCAATAGAGCAATGACGACATTCCTCTCGTGCAGGGCATATTTAAATGAATTTGCATATTTATATGGAGGCGTGTCAAAGGCGGAGTCGGCCACTCTCTCATGTGCGCTCAATTCCACGTTGATTGTGATGTACAAAAGCAATGTGCGTGGATTCCGGCGTACGCACAGTTTGATACATCTGGATTTTTTTGTGCGTACGCCGTTTTCTGGATTTGACCGTACGTCACTTTTCAGTAAGAAGTCCACGCAAGTCTTTGTACATGAGGCCCCAGATGTCTGCTATATCAATCAATCACCTTTATTTTTCCAGTTAGAGTCAGTTGAGATGGAGATCTCTTTTACAAGGGTGACCTGGTCAAGTGGTCAGCAGCACACGTCACATGGTAATTGACAATAAGCATTTGCATTTACCAAAAAAGATGGTTTTATGAACCTGTTTGTAGCAGCCCTTAAACATTTTTCTTCCACTGTACAGGAGGACATGGCAGGAGGTGATGATGAGTGGATCCTCTGGTCCAGCCTGGATGTTTCTGAGAAGTGGAGTCGCCACTGCACGGTACCCAAATACTGTAATAATACCAGTGGTGGAGAAAGTACTCAAACACTGTACTTAAGTAAAAGTACAAATAAACAGACAAAAATTTACTCTAGTAAAAGTAGAAGTACCATATTAATATTTTTACTTAAGTAAAAGTAAATAAGTACTTGCTTTTAAAAATACTTAAAGTATTAAAGTAAAAGTACTTGCTGAATGTATTAACTAATGCAATGGTCTTACAATAGCCTACCATTAAAGGTATTGTGACATGATTTTGTAAATTTGAATATTTGTCAGAACATATATATCTTATATCATTGAGCTCTGGCCGTTTTTGCATAATAAATTATAAATATATTAAATTTTTATTCTAAATTATGCTAATTTTTTCTCTGGTACTTGCTGGGATACGCCCCTAAAATTCTGCGCATTCCTGCAATACGTCATCAGTGTGAGGTGACACATCAGTGTGACGTGACAACGGGCAGAAGGCAGAGCCTTGCCCGTTTGTTAAGTGTGTTAACTGCTTGCCATACATTCATTTCCTGAAGGATCGCCTCTTTTATTTGTGTAACTTGAAAAATGCCGTCAAGTTGTAGCGCATTTGTGTGTTCTAATATCAGCAGTGAACAAGTGAGCCTTCACAAATTTCCAAAAGATGACAAACTTTGTCAAGAATGGACCAGACAAGGACCGGTGGGTTCCAGGAGTCCTATGTCTGCAGCGACCATTTCACTGCCGATTGTTTTCAGCACCTGGTATAAAAGAATCTTTAGGATTACCAGTAAGATTCAGAAGACTTTTAAAACCGGATGCTATTCCTACTATTTTTAAAAGAAAATCTACAGAAGAAAGTCCCACAGGAGCTACCATGTCGAAACAACGCAGGGACCATCGGAAGACTGTCCAGGAGATGAGTAAGTCTTTGTGTAAACATAATCGGAGGTGTGTAGTGTTTTAGATTATAAACTATTTATTTTACGTGAGTTCATGTTGTTTTACTTTATACACTTTGAGTGTATAAAGCCAATTATCACGGCAGATTATGTTTGTTCGCTGCTAACAAGCTAGCCGAATCAGATAGCTAACACAATAGCCGCGATACAGGCCACGTTGCTATTTATGTATTTTTAAATTATGTCTGCGCCATCAGGTAACATCTCGTTTCTTTCTATTCGGGGAGGGTTTATTAATGAGAGTTTTGGAAGATTTACTGTCTTAAAATGATATATCGCTGACGCGACCGGTAATAAGCCGAGATAGCTGCTAACAAACATTAGCCGAGAGCCCGGAGCAAACACGTTGCTAATGATGTATTTTTAAATTATGTCTGCGCGATCGGGTAATTCTTTTTATTCGGGGAGGGTTTATTAATGAGAGTTTTGGATGATTTACTGTCTTAAAATGATATATCGCTGACGCGACCGGTAATAAGCCGAGATGGCAGCTAACAAACATTAGCCGAGAGCCCGGAGCAAACACGTTGCTAATGATGTATTTTTAAATTATGTCTGCGCGATCGGGTAATTCTTTTTATTCGGGGAGGGTTTATTAATGAGAGTTTTGGATGATTTACTGTCTTAAAATGATATATCGCTGACGCGACCGGTAATAAGCCGAGATGGCAGCTAACAAACATTAGCCGAGAGCCCGGAGCAAACACGTTGCTAATGATGTATTTTTAAATTATGTCTGCGCGATCGGGTAATTCTTTTTATTCGGGGAGGGTTTATTAATGAGAGTTTTGGATGATTTACTGTCTTAAAATGATATATCGCTGACGCGACCGGTAATAAGCCGAGATGGCAGCTAACAAACATTAGCCGAGAGCCCGGAGCAAACACGTTGCTAATGATGTATTTTTAAATTATGTCTGCGCGATCGGGTAATTCTTTTTATTCGGGGAGGGTTTATTAAAGGTTCAGTCTGCAGTTTCTGTAGAACAGCAGCACTTAGAAAAAATTTCAACAAGCAAAGCATTCTGATCCCTCCCCCTCAGAGCCATATATGGCTCTGCCCCCTTGTGGTCTGTTGAAATTTGAATTCAAGCTCTGTTTTTATTGGCTGATTCAAATTCAAGCTCGGTTTTTATTGGCTGGTTACAAACTTTGTTTTTATTGGCTGGAAAATGGCGGGTCACTTTTTCTTTTTAGAAATGCTTATTTACCACCTGGAGAAGCAAGGGGACAATATTTTTTTTAGTTTTTTCAGAGATTACCTCTCTAACATCAATCTAGTGACAGAGTGAAGAAATATGTTAAAATATATATTGTTTGAAAAGTTACAGACTACATTACAATCTTACATACCCCAGCTTTAATGAGAGTTTTGGATGATTTACTGTCTTAAAATGATATATCGCTGACGCGACCGGTAATAAGCCGAGATAGCAGCTAACAAACATTAGCCGAGAGCCCCGAGCAAACACGTTGCTATGTATGTATTTTTAAATTATGTCTGCGCCATCAGGTAACATCTCGTTTCTTTTTATTCGGGGAGGGTTTATTAATGAGAGTTTTGGAAGATTTACTGTCTTAAAATGATATATCTCAGACGTGACCGGTGTCAGGGACTCTTGTTAGCCAAGATAGCTTCTAAAAAAATTAGCCGAGAGCCCGGAGCAAACACGTTGCTATGTATGCATTTTTAAATTATGTCTGCGCCATCAGGTAACATCTGTAATTTTTTTATTCAGGGAGGGTTTATTAATGAGAGTTTTGGAAGATTTACTGTCTCAAAATGATATCTCAGACGCGATAGGACATGCTCCGCCATTATTATTTAAATGCACGTTGGAGCGTGCCTTCCCGTTGTCACGTCAAGATGACGTTTTGCGGAAATGCGCAGATTTTTAGGGGCGTATCCCAGAGAAAAAAACTACCATAACTTGGAATAAAAATTTAATATATTTATAATTTATTATGCAAAAACGACCAGAGCTCAATGATATCATGTCACAATACCTTTAAACAGAGGAGGATGTCTCAGCTTTCAATTTTCTAAAACTTATAATGCAGTTTTAGGCCTGATACCCAGTCATTTTCACCTATCAGGAATTCCATTCATGTCACCAGAGTGGCTCCTCTGTCTCACAGTAACAAAGGCCTACTATTATGAGGATTGATAGGGCAAGCTACATACAGTATGTATCAAGCTTAGCTCGATCAGCTTTATAACTTGAACCCCACACTGGTATTTTAAATTGAGAAAGCTCATGATGAGAAGCGGAACATCTTAAGTTACAAATAAAGTCCCGTTGTTTTTGCTTTTAATCTTGTTTGGATTCACTATGTCCTGGATGACTGAGAATCCTCATCAGTGACTTTATCATGACTTTGAATGTGTTTATTGTATTCACTGATTACATTTGTTTCTCATAGGTTTATGTGAATTTATGGAAACATGTCAAAGAAACGGGGCAGGTAAGTTTGTCTGGTAAATTTTTCCAAACTCCTTTGTCCCTGTGCATAAAATGGCATCTTAAATCTGACAGCACCCATATTATGGCAGGGCAGATGAGTCAGAAGTATCAGTCTACTGATACTGTAAACTGATTGGCAAACCTCTTTTAGCTAAGATCACAGTAGTAGGAGATTGCAACCCATGCAGTCACCTGCTACATTAGATACAATTGCTTGTCAACACAAAGGGAATCTGCCAATCACATGGCAACATCTCAATATCTTTAGGCATATAGGTGTGAAAACAAAGCATCCGAATGGGGTTGAAAAGAGTATTTGAGTGTGTGGCATGGTTGTTGGAGCCAAATGGGCTGGTTTAAGGATTTCAGTACCGGTAATTGCTGATATACTGGGATTTTTACACATCTGATGTATACCGGTAAATGTCCCAGGTTTTGGGGTTTAAAGAGAATTTTTTTCATTCAACCTTTATTTAGTCAGGTAAATCTTATTGAGCCTCATGGCTCATTTACGAAAGCGACCTGCTAAAACTAAAGAACGATGAACAGCAATGGTAGAATTTCCTTAAACAATAAACAATAGAAAACAAAAGAGAAAAAAACAAAAGAGAGAAATACATTTTTTTTTTTTTTAAACAAAGTATCAAAAAACTAGCAAAACATTATAAGGTAGACGTATAAAATCAAAGACAGGAACAAATCTGCATTGGTTTTTGCCAGGATTCATACAGATTCTGAAAACCATTTAGAGAAGTCAATGTCGAGAGCTTCAGATCTTTTTGTAAGATATTCCATGAAGCAGGAGCGGAATAGGAGAAGGCCCTTTTTCCAAGTTCAGTCCTCACTGATGGAACACTGCAGGTAATCATGTCCTGAGAGCGCACACTGTAGCTGCACTCACGCAAAGACATGTAGGAGGAGATGTATGAGGGCAGCAAACCAAGAAATGATTTAAAGATGAAAGTGTACCAGTGGAAGAGTCTGCGTGAGGTTAATGATGTCCAGTTAACCAGTGAATACAGGGTGCAGTGGTGGGTACGATAATCACAGCCAGTTATGAATCTTAGTGCACCATGATAGACAACATCCAACATCCGCAGGGTGCTTGTAGGAGCATTCATGTAGAGCAGTGGTGTTCAGACTTTTTCAGCATGTGAGCTACTTTTGAAATGATCAAGTCAAAGTGATCTATCTACTATAAGGCCCCGTTTACACGAAAACAACCTGTGGAAACATTAGTGATTTTTCAATGTTTATTGGGAGTAATAAACAAAAAATAAGCAGGTTTACATGAAAAATGCTGTAGTTTTCATGTCAGTCGGGTTGCCAGATAAGAAATTATGAACTATAGTACTGTGGCTTTAAAATTATAGTATTTTGACCTAAACTGTTGTGTTTGCTGAGTAAAGATGTTCTAAGATTCAATTCAATTCGGTTTATTTATATAGCGTCAATTCATAAAAGAAGTAATCTCAGGGCACTGAACAGACCATTTTTTTTAATGTCATGCTGCGATCTACCAGTACTACCTCAGAGATCTACCAGTAGATCGCGATCTACCTAATGAGCACCCCTGATGTAGAGAATGTCACCGTAATCAATGGAGGGAAGGAAAGTCACAGATACAAGACGTTTCCTAACATTCAGTGTTAGGCATGATCTGTTTCTGAAAAAGAAACCCAGTTTAACTTTCAATTTCTTCACTAGGTTTTCCACGTGGAGTTTAAAAGAGAGATGTGAATCGACCAGTATACCCAGATATTTATAGGAATCAACAAACTCAATAGGGACACCATTTGAGGATAAAATCAGAGGAAGATCTGTTGGAACCGCCTTCCTACTTGAAAAAAACATCCCTTTTGTTTTATCAGCATTTAGGACAAGTTTGAGACGGAACAAATCTGACTGGATGATGTCAAAAGCGGATTGCAGTAACTGGAAAGCCTTAGCTACTGTTTTAGCTCGGCAGTAAACAACTGTATCATCAGCATAGAAATGTAAGGATGCATCAGGGATGCAGTGACCTACATTAGCTATGTAGATTGTAAAGAGGGTTGGTCCTAAAACTGAGCCTTGTGGTACACCATTTTTAACTGTTAAATAGCTGGAAGAAGTACCGTTATGTTGAACACATTGCCTCCGATTGGAAAGATAGTTAGAAAACCAACCGATGGTGTGATCAGAGAAACCTATTTCTGAGAGCTTATGACACAGGATGTTATGATCCACAGTGTCAAAAGCTTTAGACAGATCTAAGAAAAGTGCAGCACAATAATCCTTAGCATCCAATGCTTCAACAACATCATTCAGAACCTTCAGAGAAGCAGTTGTTGTGCTGTGTTTTTTCCTGAAACCAGATTGATGGAGAGGTAAGATGTTAAATGAGTCCAGATAATTTTTGATCTGAGAGTTTATCAGTTTTTCTAGAACCTTGGCTAAGATGCAGAGTTTAGAGATCGGTCGATAATTGTTCAGTGAGGTGGGGTCACCTCCCTTCAGCAAAGGAAGAACAAAGGCTGTTTTCCAAGCATCCGGAATGGTGTTTTGGCTTATGGACAGATTAAAGATGTGGGTCACAGGGACTGTGATGATATGAGCAGCCAGCCTTAAGAAATAAGGTGGAAGTTCATCTGGACCTGCAGATTTTTTAGGATCAAGATCATTTAACAGTTTATTTACCTCACTGACTGAGAACGGAGAAAAAGAGAAGGTGTGATTAACTGATGGTTGACTTGTAGGAGGGATTTGATTTGTAGAAGTTTGATTATTAGATGAAGTGGCTGATTTTCCATTTGTAACTGTGTCAAATAATGAACTAGAAGCAACAAAATGTTTATTGAAACAGTTCAGGATCTCGTGCTTATTTGACACAGGAACAGAGTCAACAAGAAATTGTGATGGGAGGTCAGATGATTGGGGGGTGCCTGAGAGAGATTTGATGGTTTTCCAGAATTTTTTAGGATCGTTTAGATTTTTGGAGGTCTGAGATGAGAAGTAATAATAATAATAATAATAATGAATTCCATTTATAATGCACTTTTCATTAATAAAAATCTCAAAGTGCTACAAAGTGTAATAAAGCAAAGATCAAAATAAAACAAGTGATAAAATCAAATAAAATCAATAATAATATCGACTAAGATCAAAGATAAAATCATGTGGATGCAGATTAGGCTTGCTTAAAAAATAAATAAAATAAAACAAGTGATAAAATCAAGTAAAATCAATAATGATATCAGCTAAGATCAAAGATAAAATCATGTGGAGGCAGAATAGGCTTGCTTAAAAAGAAAGGTCTTTATGCTGCTTTTAAAGTCAACCAGTGACTGTGGAGCTCTCAGGTCATCAGGGAGGGAGTTCCACAGGCGGGGGGCAGCCACACAGAATGCTCGGTCTCCCATGGTCCTCAATTTGGTCCGAGGAATATGAAGGAAATTACTGTTCTGTGATCGTAGAGACCGGGTGGATGAATATGGTGCAAGAATGTCCTTTAGATAGTCAGGTGAAGTGCCGTGCAAGCATTGATGGGTAATGAGAGCAGTTTTGTACTGAATTCTGTAGGTGACAGGAAGCCAATGGAGGTTATGGAGAATGGGTGTAATATGTTCAAATTTACGAACTCTCAACAGAATCCTTGCTGCACTGTTTTGAATGTATTGAAGTTTCTGAAGGTTTTTGCCAGGGATACCAATAAACAGGGAGTTGCAGTAGTCGAGCCTGGAGGAGACAAAGGCATGGACGAGTTTCTCAGCATCAGGAAAAGTCAGAGATGGGCGAAGTCTGGAGATGTTTCGAAGATGGAAGAAGCAGGTTTTAAACAGATGCTTAATGTGATTTTCAAATGTAAGATGAGAGTCCATTTTTATTCCAAGATTTGTAACAGAGGTGGAGAGGGGGATGTCTTGACCAGAGAAGGAGATTGTTGTTAAAGTTGATGTTTGTATCTGGTGAGGGGTGCCAATCAATATGGCCTCAGTCTTCGAGCAGTTTAATTGAAGAAAATTCTGATTCATCCATGCCTTTATTTCCTCCAGGCAGGCAGAGAGAACAGTGAGTGAAGACGGAGATAGGGATGATGATGATGTTCCAGTCCTGATGTAAAGCTGTGTGTCGTCGGCATAGCAGTGAAAAGAAATGTTGAACTGATTGATAATTTGACCTAAAGGCAGCATGTAGAGGGAAAACAGCAGGGGCCCCAGAACTGACCCCTGAGGGACACCACAGGAGACACCGACTGTCTGGGAAGTGGCATTGCCAAGGCTAACACATTCCAGCCTATCGGAGAGGAAAGATCTGAACCAGTCCAGGACAATGTCACAGAGACCGACCTCCACATGAAGACGGTGGAGGAGGATATTATGGTCCACAGTGTCGAAGGCTGCAGTGAGGTCAAGGAGGACAAGGATGGAGGGAGAACCAGTGTCAGCAGCCATGAGGACATCATTTGTTACTCTCAGCAGTGCAGTCTCAGTACTGTGAGCTGCTCTGAATCCAGACTGGAATTTCTCATACAGGGAGTGTTGTTGTAGGTGGTCCTGCAGCTGAGCAGCAACTGCTTTCTCCAGCACTTTGGACAGAAATGGGAGGTGGGAAATTGGGCGGTAATTAGAAAAAATGTCGGGATCCAAATTAGATTTTTTCAGAAGAGGCCTAATGATGGCAGTTTTTAGAGGCAATGGAACATGACCAGATTGTAGAGACTTGTTTATTATTTGTGTGATTAATGGGCTTATTGCAGAGTGATTGGATTTTATGAGAGACGAGGGGAAGGGATCCAGGGCGCAGGATGAAGGCTTCATTTTCTTGAGGATGGTCTCTACCTCACTCTGAACGACTTCATCAAAGCTGCTCAGGGTCCCAGAAAGCAGACGGGTAGATGGTACACTAAGATCAGGGAGGTTGTGGAGCTGAGATCTGATAGTGTCAACTTTGTTTTTAAATGATGAGAGGAACAGGTTGCATTTTTGAACAGAGTCCTCATGAGTTTGTTTAATGGGATTAAGCAGATGAGTTATTGTGGAGAAGAGCTGTTTAGAGTTTCCAGGGCAGGTGTTGATGATGTTGGAATAATATTTGGAGCGTGCTTCTTTAAGCGAATAGGCGTACGCTTTCTGATGTTCTTTGTACGCTTGCTTATGCACAGAGAGACCAGATGATTTTACACGTCTCTCAATAGCACGGCCAGTTGCCTTCATCCTGCGCAGCTCATCAGTGTACCAGGGGGCTGAACGGGAGAAAGACACCAGTCTTGACTTCAAGGGAGCATGTAGGTCCAGAAGCTCCTGGAGAGATTGGTTGTAATAATCCACAGAGTCATCTGCAGATGAGTGATTGACAGCGGTCAGGGCGTGAAGATCAGCAGACAAAACATCAGGGGAAATGTTTTTATAGTCACGGAACTGGATAGGTCGTTTTGGGTTAGAAGCAGGCGAAGTTGAAGGCACTTCCAGGGAGATGACCCTGTGGTCTGAGACACCCAGGTCATATACAGACAAGTTATTGAGTACAGTGTCTGTAATCACCAAATCCAGAGTATGCCCCCTGTTGTGCGTAGGGGCGTCCACATGTTGGGTGAGGTTGAGAGATTCCAAAAGAGACTTAAAATCTGTAGCCAGAGGGGAAGAGGAATTGTCCATGTGGATATTTAGATCGCCAAGAAAAATAGTTTTTACAGGGGAGGTGCAGAAAAAAGTGAGGAGGTCATGTATTTCTGAGTTAAATGAAACATGTGGTTTGGGAGGTCTATAAATCAATATAACGTTCATCAGGAGTGGGGCTTTGAAGTTGAAGGCCAAACATTCAAAAGAAGAAAAATTATGAGAAGACAGATGTGACAATTTTAAATTACTGCGGTAAATTACAGCCAGACCACCACCGCGGCCAGTGCTGCGGGCTCTCTGCAGATAACTGTATCCAGATGGACAAGCTTCATTCAGAGAACTGAACACGTCTGGTTGATGCCAGGTTTCTGTGAGGCACATGAAGTCCAAGTTTTTCTCCAGAATGTGATCATGAATTAGACATGATTTATTGGATAGTGATTGTACATTGAAAAGTTCTATTTTAATGCTAGTTGGTGTAGGAGCTTTTTGAACCGGTTTAAGCAGACTGAAATCCACTCCACGTTTTCCTTGCCACCTCGTGCGCTGCGGACTACAAGGGACTACAGACGCAGCGTTCTGATGACGTAGTTGAGGTGCGACACGTCTCCCGGACGGAATCAATTCAGAGCGAGAATAAACAGATTTCTTTCGAGAGCCTCTATGGATGTAACGAGGTCTACGCAGAAGTCCCAGTTGTTTGATGATGGAAACAGAAGGTGGAATGGAGCAGTTGTTAAGTCCAAGCAGCTGCGAAGCGGAGTAGGTCAACATCGCACCAGCCAAGCCGGGGGAAGCTAGCACAGAGCTAGCCGCTAACAGCAGACCCACGGCTCCGAGAGAAATAACCAAGAAGCAGTGAGATGTAACTTGAATGAGCATGACTCGAAGAGGAGCACAGGAGAAAGTCCAGAACGGTCCAGACGACACAGGAGGTTGACAGAAGCAGCAGGTAAGCAAAACAAAAACTGCAGCCACGTAGTTCTCCAAGCAAAGTTTGTGCAAGGTTTGTGCTGGAGTTTGACAGGAGGCAGACAGCCCGGTTAGGAAGTACTAACCAAGCTGTCCGTAAAGTCCTTGATAAAAAAAATAAAAAAAAACCACTGAACAAAATAAGTCCAGATAAATGTCCAAAAATTAAAAAATAGCAACAGTAAAACAACTTTTCAGCGTGGAGAAGCGGCGAACATCACGCCAGCGTCCTCTCCATTAACGCACCTGCACCTAAAGTAGTTACGTTTTGCGGCTTTGATGGCAGTTGTGCATTTATTCCTTAGCTGCCGAAATTTCAACCAATCAGTGTCTGAGTGTGATTTTCTTGCTGCGGCCCAAAGATGATCTCTCCAGTGCAGGAGATCAGCTAGTTCAGGAGTAAACCAGGGGCTGTCACGGCCCTTTATCCTGAACTGCCGGAAAGGTGCGTGTTTGTTTACAAAGTAAATGAAACTATCATGAAAATAGTTCCAAGCGGTGTTCACGTCATTGATTTGTAGGATACGTTGCCAATCAAAGTGGGATAGATCCCAAAGGAATGACTGTTCACTGAAACGTTTCAAATCCCTTTTTTGAATTATTCTGGGCTTAGCAGGTGGAAGTTTAGTAGATCTAAGAGCTGCTATTACGGAATGATCACTCAAAACGTTAGCAAATACACCTATACCAGGAAATTTGTGAGGTGCATTTGTGAAAAACAGATCTAAGGTAGAAGATTTTTCGGGACATTTTATGTTTGGTCTGGTGGGAGAATCGATAAGTTGTGTTAGATTGAGAGATAGGCAACATTCCTTGAATTTATCACAGAGGGGGGTCGACTTATTCCAATCAATGTTGAAATCTCCAGCCATAACAATCTCATTGTGTTTTAAATTTCCTATGAATTCAGTCAGGGAAGACAGAGCTTCAGGTGTTGCGGAGGGGGGACGATAACAACCAACAACAGTTAAGGGCTGACCTCCTTTCAAAGTGATGTTCACAGCTAAAGCCTCAAACTGGTTTGCGATTGTTTTTTTAGATGCAATCCTGGCAGCCAAAGAATCTCTGATGTAAATAGCGACTCCACCTCCCCTTGTATTACGATCACAACGATAGATCTTAAATTCATTGATTGCCAGGTCATTTTTCAAAACAGAATTGTTGAGCCAAGTTTCAGAGATAACGATCACATCTGCCCCAGAAGAAGTGATTAGGATTTTCAATTCATCAAGTTTTTTTAGAAGGCTACGAGCGTTTACATGCAGAAAACGGAGACCTGAAATATTTTTAAACTCATTAGGTGTACAGTAGTTAGTGATTGGCCCTGGGTTTGGCTGAATCCCTGAGATCAATAACAACATTAATATCAGACATTTACTTGACTTCTTTGTCAGTGATGTGTAATTACAGGAGTTAACAGTGTGACATTTTGCCCCCATAATTGAACCATGTGAAACATTAATGAAGACACGATCATTCAGAGCCCAAAAACAATGAAAGTCGCAGTGATGGGCAGATCCAGATGTGTTGATAAGATTCAGTGATTCCAGGTAGTCTGAGAACTGAAAATAAGGACAGTAATATGAATGATGCAGAAAAGTTTCAGAGCATGAGGCATCACAAAAGGTCCAGAAAAGAGAAAATATCCTGTGAGCAGCATTTGTGTGAACATTTTAATTCAACCTTTATTTAAACAGGTTAATCCCATTGAGCCTCAAGGACTCCTTTACAAGAGAGACCTGAATCTTGTCAGAAAAAAAAATCTTGTCGGAGTTCAGATTATAATGACAGAATGGTTGCAGATGACGAAAAAGCAACAGTAGCTCAACTAGCACTCATTCCAACCAAGATCTGCAGAACACAATCTCTGAACAACCAAGTTGTCCAACCTTGAAGCAGATGGGATGTAGCAGCAGAAGACCACACCAGGTGCCACTCCTGTCAGCCAAGAACAGAAAACTGAAGCTACAACTCGCATGAGTTCAACAAAATTGTACAACATGAAATAGGAAAAATTTCAGTAATTCCATTCAAAAAGGAAACGTGTACAGCATATTATATTAATTCATTACACACAGACTGATATATTTCAAATGTTTATTTATTTTAATGTTGATGATTACCGTATAACTGACAACAAATGAAAACTCCAAATTCAGTACAGATGAAGCAGCCTCCCAGTTGGAGATGATTGAACTTTGTGAGGATGACAGACTGAAATGTGTTTTGAGAGAAGGAACCAGAGTTTTGGAAAATTGTGCCCACAGTCAAATACCCAATGTAAAACAGGCTGCACTCAAGCTAATGTCAATGTTTGCATCAGCATTTGTCTGTGAATCTATTTTTTCTATACTTAAGCAAGTGAAGTCTAAACATTGTTCTGTTCTTACTGACACATGTGAAAGAGTTGTTTTGAGTAGCCACAACGGAGTACAAGCCAAACTTAAAGACACTTGTAAAAAATAAAGAAGGCTTAAGGGACTAAGAAAAAAAAAGTTTGAGCAATATGTGTTGCTGTTTGCTGTTTAAGGTGATGATGGGCTTAATTGGCTCTTAATGCTGAACTGGTTCGCCACCCATGAGATGGTGTTTTAAATTTATGTTAGTGTCTCTTCTTTTTATGTTACACTTACAGACTGTATTTCCTCACTTGACTATCAAAAACATGCTTAAATCATAATTGCTGTCAGTACAGGTATATGAGAAGAAAAGGGAAAGTGTTTTTTTTTTTTTACATTGAAAGCTTTTTGGGATTTTGCTTGTGGCTTTTTTTTTGTCGTTCGTTTTTTAGTGATAGAAACTGCCGATTCCTTTCTTTAAAGCTCATAAACAAGTTTTTTCTACCTTTGCCGACATCCTTAAATATATATTTATATATCTATATTACAGGAAGCGTAGCAGTGGAGAGCTGAGTGAAAGTTCGGCGTCAACCCTCTGCCCGGACCCTGACAATCTTTTAGGCCGCAGGATTCAGCACACGTGGAGGGAGAAAGGGAACGTAACCAAGTGGAAAGGCACCGTTCTGGAGCGCCTAACTGTCAACACCTCTCTTTACATGGTCAAATATGATGGCTTTGATTGTGTCTACGGCATCGAGCTCTTCAAAGATAACCGGGTGTCCAACTTGCAGGTTTTAACAGAAAAAGTTGGTGAGCATGACTGCATCAGTCTCTTAATTATGGCATTTTTAGATTTTTAACACCGAAGGATTAATTCTAATCCGCACTTTGGACAGTGTGTCATCCTACACTTCAGGCAGAAATTCAATACTCTTATGTGCCACTTTGTAGGATTTCCTGTTGAGCTGATGCATTTTTACAATGAACTAATTATTAGAACTAAAACTGATTATTTTTCTCCTGCCCCATGTCAACTGTTGTTACTGATAGACACGTGATTTCTTTCTCCGACAGTAAACAATAAGATCAAGGTGCCTCCTGGTGCGGAGGAGCTTGTGGGTCGAGCAGTAGAGCATCTGTTTGAAAAGGAGGATGGTGAGAAAAATGAATGGCGAGGCATGGTGCTATCCCGAGCCCCCATCATGACCCACTGGTATTACATCACCTACGAGAAGGACCCTGTTCTGTATATGTACCAGCTGTGGGACGACTATAAGGACGGAGACCTGCGTGTCCTACCTGAGTCAGGTACAGAAATGAGAGCTTCAATGTCTCTCTTTACGTAGAAAGCTGTCCCTGTTTAACATTCCAGATGCTTCCAGAGAAGTGGGAGGGAAAAATAAGACAAATTTACATAGTCTGCATTGGAGCTTGCTTCATTGTTTCTGCCTCGTTCTAAAAACATTTTGTGTACAAATTGTGTGCAGTTCAACAATAGTATGTTTTAATGAGCCACTAAGAAACTTGGGTAACAAAAAAACCCTGCATTTTAATTACACAAACTTTTTTTTTCTTGTTCTTGCAGAGAACAAACATCTGCTGCCAGCAGATAGGAAACCAGGTGAGGAGCCAGAGAGCCTTGTGGGCAAGCAGGTGGAGTACGTCACAGATAACGGCCTGAAGAGAACAGGATTAGTCATCTATCAGGTCCCTGCGAAGCCCACTGTATATTACATAAAATATGACGACGACGTTCACGTCCATGTGTACGATCTGGTGAAGACCACCTAATACTGACTGTCTGGTTTCAGCTGACGACTCGTACTCGTTCCAACCAGTGTTAAAAATGTATTTTTTTTTTCTTCAGTGGGAGGAGATATGCCCGTCATCACAAGGTCCATTTTATCATTACAAAACATCATTTTTTGATATTTACTTTTAAGTGTAATCTAATAAATGACCACTAAGTCCTTTTTAATGTAAATAAAACAGGTCTGTGGCCAGTTGTGTAGCACTACAGATGCAACGGAGCTTGGCATGTGCTTTTTTTCAGTCACTTATACAGTATAGTGCAACCAATGAGATTAACCTGCCTAAATAAAGGTTGAACTGTCAAACAAACAAAAAAGCTAACACATCAAACCAAAAAACCAGAGTTTTCTCATCATTACATCTGTGCTTTTGCTTTAATTCCATTTCACATATTTATTTCATCGGGTATATCTTGCTGTGCTGCTGGTAACAAAACAAGAACTCGTCTGCTGTGCTTTTTTTTTTACGACACCTCCATTAAATACAGTATATAACTAAAATTCATTTAACTTGTGAGCTCCTTTCCTTAAAACGACAAACTTCACTTCGTGTTGGAGTCCAACAACATTCACGAGATCATATACATATTATGAATTAAAAACAAATAAATGTATCACCTCTGTTCTGCTCCATCAAGTAAACAGTAGATTTTTACATCATAAGAAATACTGTTTGTATGAGATGTTTTAAAGTGTGTGCTGCACTCTATGTAGTTGAAAATGGTTTCCAACATTGTGTGGTACTTTAAAACTGACGTCTTTATTTGCCAAAATAACAAAACAACAACTAGACATTGTTCAATGTGACTAAATGTTTTTCTCTGTAAATATAAAACATTTTTATAAACAAAGCACAGTTGTTTGGAAATTATTTTCACCACTGATGGATGTTTACATTTACATGTTTTATTACATGTAAGGCATACAATATATTGTTTATAAGAATGGTAAACGCGTCACTACATACTGTAATTCAGAGTGGTTATGAAAATCTTTAAAGATTACTTGTTTTCTTCCAGCTGCGCTAAAAACATTAATAAATAAAATAAAAGTTTCTAGCTGCTTTTGATTGCCTGATCTCCAGTTTTGTCTTTACTTTTAAAGTGCCTGCATAATATCCAAATGAAAATTTGCGTTCAGACTTAAAGGAGACCACATATAGGTCTTTAAAAATTTTATGTTATGTCTGTGTGCTATCTTGACAATATTAATTCATTTTAATACACAAAATAATTCTTAGATAATTAATTATACCCTTTTTAATTCTGCCATTTTTAACTTTCGTTTTGAACGACCGGTTTCTTGAAGTCCACGCCCTTCAACGATCTGTTAACGCCCTCTGTAACAGCCAGTATCTGTAATGTGTTGTTGTTTTAAAATTAGCTCTTTTTTTATTACTCATTTGACTTACTGTTAGTGCTAGCTTAAGATAACTTACCGAAACCCGTCTGAGCGCGCCGCAATTTGCTGCTCCTTTTAGCATTAGACCACCCGAATCCGATGCTAATGTTAGCTTGTTCCTCTTCCGGTGTTCGCCAGCTCCGCTCGTTGCACGCGGAGATTTTGGGAGTTATCGCTGTTCCAGTCAAGACAACACAAAGTTCACCAAGTGTCTCCCGTAAATTAATCCGTAAGGAGAAGGTCCTCGCTGCTGCGAGGCTGTACAGTTGAAGCTCCGCTCCATCGCGCCAGAAGCAGTGTCCCGTTGCCCGGTCCCTACGCCGGGGGTCCGCTCGTTTAATTTTTGCCGGCTGCGCGTTGGGAGCGATCGCAAATAATAATAATAATAATAATAATGTCTATTCCTGTCATCTGCGTTTTCCCATACACAGACGAAATTCGTCTCTGCATTTAACCCAACCACCTACCAGGTGGTGCAGTGAGCAGCCCGAAAGCGCCCGGGGAGCTGGAGAAATAGGTGTGCACTCATAGACACCCCAAGCTGGGTAGTGGCCGGGGCGCGAACCCGCGACCTTCGGGTCCGTAGTCAAAAACCCTGCCACTAGACCATCTTGGCACTAAAAATTGAACTAAAACATAAAAATAACAATTATACTTTATTTATAAAGCCATTTAAAAAAACCACAGCTGCAACAAAGTGCTGTACACATGAAATTAAGAACATATAAACAAAAGATGAGATGAAATCATGAAAAACAACAGTCATGTGTTTAATACAGAAGTGGGTTGAGCCTAACCAGGGGTTGCTAGGTGAGGGGCTGGACTCAGGTTTGAGGTGGTTGGCTGCGGTTTGTGACGTCACAAACCGCAGGAAGTGGGAAACGAAGTGTATTTATCAAAGATAAATAAATCTACTTAGAGTAAATAAACCACTGGGTGCATTTTTTTGGCCTTAGGACTGTTTTTTTATGAAGTAAATACCCAAAGTTGAGTAAAAAAAACATTAAAAAGTGAATTTTGAATATGTGGTCCCCTTTAACAATGTACCGTAATCTTTATTTTTATTTTTTTCTCGGTTGATAAACTTCTAGCTCTTTTGAAGTGACTGCAAGCTTCAAAACTAGGATTATTGAGGAATGTTGCTTCATTTCAGAGTTAATTATTTCTAAGTGGTTTTTTTTGTGTGTTTTTTTTAATTATACATTTTATTACCGGTAATTCAGATTTTTGTCTTTGGTCCCCAAATTCTATTTAATTTAATATAATTTTACAGCCATAAAAAAGTAAAAAGTGGCAAATAAAAAATTAATGGTAATGATTGTGTTTCCTTTTGACATAAATCATTACTGTGTCAGAGCAGCTGTTCTTATTTTGTTTTTATTTTTTATATTTTGGCTGGTGCTCACATGGCCTCTTTTGCCTTTTGAGCTTTGTTGGTTTGGGAGCTGTAGTGACCCAAAAAAAGGGCCATTGGAGGTTTAACATCTTTACAGTTAACAGCATGGCAGTAATTCTCAGTAAATCACAGGATTTTGTTTAAACGGATGAAGGTAAACTGTACTGAGGTGACATTTAGATGAGCTGTTCTATAAATGGTACAAACCGGATTCCAAAAAAGTTGGGACACTAAAAAAAATTGTGAATAAAAACTGAATGCAATGATGTGGAGATGTCAGTATTTTATTCGTAATAAAACAGAGATGACAGATGGATTAAAAGTAAATCAAGGAATCAAGGAGTTTTATTAACATTGCATCAATTTTCACCGATTACAACGTAAGTATGTAGTTGCAGGCATCCAGAAGAGAAATGAGTGCAAAAGCTGCAGCAAAACAAAGCACATTACATGTTTTATCAACACACGATATGTTTTATCAACACACGACATGTTTATTCAACACATTGATATGCTCTTAGCGCGGCCAGGCCCAATCTGTCTCCAGATGAAGGTCAAAAGCAGGAAAAACAGGCAGAAACACTGGGATTCACAGCATTGATATTAAAAAAAGATGAATCACATTTTGTCTTCAAGACACCGCGTGATTCAGTAAAAACCATATCAGAGCACATTTAGGTACAATAACAAAGGAAATACGGCAGGCAAGGAGATTGGGTCTATGATTAATTTCAGACAAACACAAAGTTCAGCAGGTGTGCAGCTGGGTGTTATCTGAAGCTTCACAGAAATCTCTGGGGAGGGGGAGGGGGGGGGCTCTTCAGCTCCTCACTCTGGGAGAATGGATTCCCACAGCCCGCTTTTCAAGGACATGTGCAGAAGCCAGATAATGTTCTTGTTTGTTATCCAAATAGACCACAGTGTTCTTTTCCACTGCCGCCTCCAAGTCTGTGGGTGCTGTTTCATGGCCGAAAGAAATCCAAATATGTGGTTCTGCTCTGCCCCGCTTTCATGAGCTTCCACCTGTCCCTTGATCGATCCTGGGTGGCTGCAAACAAGTCCCAAAACGGACAGCAGGTGCACGGTGGTCCACCACTGCACCAATCGTGCGATTGAGCTCATACAGCAGCTGGGATGAGGAGCCCACGACCCGGTTCAGAGAATTTTGCTGATCAGGCAGTCCCGACAGCGCTCTGATAGCCGCCGAAGCCTCCCTCAGCTTCCGATAACAAACAACTCCGGTTACGCCAAAAAACAGAGCAGTTGCTACCAATAATCCAATAATCCACAAATCCTCCACGTCTTCGACACTCAGAACGGACAGACACATGGGCTGCCACTGACCCCACGAGTCCAGCACGTATCCAGCCGCGTGTGTGTCGGAGGGACAGACAGCTTCTCCTGACACGGTCCGCTTCGTGGAAAAAATCTTATCCATTGAAGAAACAGCCCAATTGATTAATTCCATATTGGTTCGAGTGAGCGCTGAAGGGTCGCAGACGAGACGAAAAGCAAGCAGGGAGTAGGAAAAACTTAGGGAGGGAAGAGCAGAAAGATATGCGACCTGCCTTGCCGAGTGCCGGATGCATTTTAAAGGAAAAATATGTTGATTCAAAATTTCAGTGTCAACAAATCCCAAAAAAGTTGGGACAAGTAGCAATAAGTGGCTGGAAAAAGGAAATTGAGCATATAATGAACAGCTGGAAGACCAATTAACACTAATTAGGTCAATTGACAACATGATTGGGTATAAAAAGAGCTTCTCAGAGTGTCAGTGTCTCTCAGAAGCCAAGATGGTAAGAGGATCACCAATTCCACCATTGTTGCGCAGAAAGATAGTGCAGCAATACCAGAATGGTGTTACCCAGCGTAAAATAGCAAAGACTTTTAAGTTATCATCATCAACCGTGCATAACATCATCAAAAGATTCAGAGAATCTGGAACAATCGCTGTGCGTAAGGGTCAAGGCCGTAAAACTCTACTGGATGCTCGTGATCTCCGGGCCCTTAAACGTCACTGCACCTCAAACAGGAATGCCACTGTCAAGGAAATAACAGAATGGGCTCAGGAATACTTCCAGAAAGCATTGTCAGTGAACACAATCCACCGTTGCCAGCTGAAACTCTACAGTGCAAAGAGGAAGCCATTTCTAAGCAAGCTCCACAAGCTCAGACGTTTGCACTGGGCCAGGGGTCATTTAAAATGGAGTGTGGCAAAATGAAAGACTGTTCTGTGGTCAGATGAGTCACGATTTGAAGTTATCATACCAACTTTATTTATAGAGCACTTTATGCACCCAACAGGACCAAAGTGCTGTACACACAATCACAAAATACAATACAATCATAAAATGGAAGGGACTAAAAACAGTACTAAAATAATAAATTATGAATACAATAAAACAAAGTTAAAACATCTCAGATTGTACCAAAAGCCAAAGAAAAAAGATGGGTTTTAAGAAGAGACTTAAAAACAGCAAGTGAAGAGGCCTGTCTTATGTCTAATGGGAGGTCATTCCAGAGCTTAGGAGCTACCACAGAGAAAGCACGGTCCCCTCTAAGCTTGCGCTTTGTCCTCGGTACCCTCAGAAGCAACTGGTCAGCTGACCTGAGCGAACGAGAGGGTGTGTAGTAATGCAGCAGCTCTGACAGGTATGGAGGGGCATGGCCATTTAGAGCTTTAAAAGTAAATAAAAGTATTTTAAAATGAATCCTGTAACGCACCGGTAACCAGTGCAAAGAAGCCAAAACAGGGGAAATGTGGTCAAATTTTCGTGTACCTGTTAAGAGTCGTGCAGCTGCATTTTGAACCCTCTGAAGCTGGGAAGTACACAGATCACTAATACCAACATAAAGTGAATTACAGTAATCCAGCCGTGTGGTCACAAATGCATGGATTGCTGTTTCGAAGTGCTGTCTAGGAAGGATGGCTTTTACTTTGGCTAGCTGCCTCAAATGAAAAAAGCTGGATTTTACAACTGCTTTAATCTGAGACTCCAGCCTAAGACCAGCATCCAGCTTGACCCCTAGATTTGTAACAACTGGCCGGACATACTGAGCCAAGGAGCAATCGGACAGAGAGTCTTCAGTCGAACTGCCAAAAATCACCACCTCTGTTTTGTCTTCGTTAAGTTTCAAGAAGTTTAGGGCCATCCAGGCCTTCAAATCTTCCAAACATAGGAACAGAGACCGAAGAGAGGCTGAGTCTGCTTTCTTTAAAGGTACGTAGATCTGTGTGTCATCTGCATAACAATGAAAAGCAATCCCGTATTTCCTAAAAACAGAACCAAGCGGAAGGATGTACAACAAAAATAAAAGAGGGCCCAAAACTGAGCCCTGCGGAACACCACATGAGAGTGGAGCAGAGGAGGACCTATGTCCATCAAGACAGACACAAAAAGTACGCTTGGTCAGATAAGATTTAAACCAATCTAAGGCTATATGACCAATGCCCACCCACTGTTCCAAACGTGTGATTAAAATGTTGTGATCCACTGTGTCAAACGCAGCTGATAGATCCAACAACACCAAAACAACGCAGTCACCAGAATCAGTCGCCAAGAATATATCGTTAAAAACTTTTAAAAGAGCTGACTCTGTGCTATGAAATGATTTAAAACCGGACTGAAAAACCTCTAAAATATTATTTTCAATGAGATAGGCCATTAGCTGATTATAAACTACCTTCTCAAGAATTTTCGAAACGAAGGGCAATTTAGAAATTGGTCTGTAGTTCGCCAGGACAGCAGTATCCAAGTTTGATTTCTTAATTAGAGGCTGGACAACTGCATGTTTCAGATTTTCAGGAACAGCACCTGAGGACAGGCTACTATTCACAAGAGCAAGGATCGAAGGACCTATAGTAAGAAAAACCTCATTGAATAGTCGAGGTGGAATAGCATCGTCTGGAGAACCAGTTGGTTTTAAGTGGCTAACGACCTCCTGCAGGGAATGCAAAGTCACACATTCAAAGCTATGAAAAATAGCAGAGCAAGGCACAGTATCTACAGGGTCATGAACAGTGGGTATGATCTGGGCCCTAATAGAAGTGACTTTCTCAACAAAGAAGTGTAAGAAACTTTCACAGAGAGCAGGGGAAGTCTCCACAATAGCACCATGTGGGGCATTTAAAACAGAATTAATAGTTCTAAATAAAACAGCAGGATTGTGACTGTTAGATACAATGATATTAGTCAGGTATCTTCTTTTGGCATCTTTTACAGTCCTTTGATAACAGCGCCAACATTCCTTCAATATTTGGAGTGACACCTGCAAGTTATCATATTTCCATTTACGTTCAGCTTTACGACAGTTTCTCCTGGCAGCCCGAGTGACATCATTTAACCAGGGTTCATGTTTGGATTTTGCAGGTCTAATTTTTAATGGTGCCACCGAATCCAGAGCTGCTTTGCAGGTAGAATAAAACCAGTTGCTGATGTCCTCGGTTTTATTTCCCACAGTCTCTGGGATTGTACAGTTCTCATTAAAAACAGAAGAAAACTGAACAGCAGTGGAAGGGTTAAGAACACGACAGAGCCGAACTGCAGCACATGGTTTAACTTTGGTAATGGACTGCTTTATCTCAAATAAAACAGGCATATGGTCTGAAAATAATGGGTCACCAATCACTAAGTTAAAAACTGGTAGACCAAAAGATAAAACCAAATCAAGTGTGTGTCCAAACTCATGAGTAACACCAGTCACAAACTGCACAAGATTAAAAGAATCAATAACATTAAGAAACGACTGAGCCATAGGTGAAGTAGGACAACAGACACGGATATTGAAATCACCAACCAATAAAATTTTGTCATACCGTGGCATGATATCAGCCAGGAAATCAGAAAAGTCATTTATAAAATCTTTTTGTACTTTGGCGGCCGATAGACCACCGCACACAACACAGTGTGGGAGCTACCAAGTTCAAAGAGACCAAGCTCAAAGCTACAAAAACGGGCTGGAGGCAACTGTTTACAAGTAAAACAGTTTTTAAAAACTGTCACTATTCCTCCTCCTCGACCCGTCATCCTCGGAAAATTAAAGTAACAGCAGTTCGGCGGCAAAAGTTCATTAAAGACGCTGGACTCACCCAAACCACTTCTTTATGGAACACTGGGACGCCATGTCATCCGGACCAGAGAGGACAAGGATAGCCCAAGTTGTTATCAACGCTCCGTTCAGAAGCCTGCATCACTGATGGTATGGGGTTGCATGAGCGCTTGTGGCATGGGCAGCTTGCATGTCTGGAAAGGCACCATTAATGCAGAGAACTATGTTCAGGTTCTAGAACAACATATGCTCCCATCTAGACGTCATCTCTTTCAGGGAAGACCCTGCATTTTTCAACAAGATAATGCCAGACCACATTCTGCAGCAATCACAACATCATGGCTACGTAGGAGAAGGATCCGGGTACTGAAATGTCCAGCCTGCAGTCCAGATCTTTCACCTATAGAGAACATTTGGCGCATCATAAAGAGGAAGGTGCGACAAAGAAGGCCCAAGACGATTGAACAGTTAGAGGCCTGTATTAGACATGAATGGGAGAGCATTCCTATTTCTAAACTTGAGAAACTGGTCTCCTCTGTCCCCAGACGTCTGTTGAGTGTTGTAAGAAGAAGGGGGGATGCCACACAGTGGTAAAAATGGACTTGTCCCAACTTTTTTGGGATTTGTTGACGCCATGAAATTTTGAAACAACATATTTTTCCCTTAAAATGATACATTCTCTCAGTTTAAACTTTTGATCTGTGATTTGTGTTCTATTCTGAATAAAATATTAGATGTTGGCACCTCCACATCATTGCATTCAGTTTTTATTCACAATTTGTTTAGTGTCCCAACTTTTTTGGAAAATGGTTTGTAGATGCCTAAATGTTTCCAATCAAGGCTGCAATTTTCTCGCAATATTTTCAGATTTTGTAGGTGTTAAAAGTAAACGCAACAACAAAAATAAAAAATAGTGTGACTGTCTAGGAATATAAACAAAGAGGGTCCCTAAACAAGAGTAGCCAAAATCTAACTAAATACTTTAATAAACCAATGTTTACTTAGTCTCCAATGGAGAAATTAATTATCTGCCTTTTTCCTATCGTGAGCACATGTGGAGCAGAGGACTGCCACCTAAAGGCACCTGGGGAGCAGCTGGAAGGTAAAGAGCCTTGCTCAAGGGCCCACAGTGGTGCAAATAAGGTTGGAGGCATTTTAACCCTCTAGTCGTCCCAAGGCCAAAACAACTCAAGGGCATCAGAAGGGCCAAATAGTGTTATCAGCTATAAGTCCCTACAAACAAAGCTCCTCGGGCAAAAAGCTCTTGTCTACTGTGCATATGTTTTTATTATTTGCTGTGATAATTATGCATACACAGAAGAAACACTCCTATTTCATGTGACAAACTCAGATTACAGCACGTCGTATGATTATGCATATACATGTTACTCCTGTAATGAAATAAGCAGACAGACAGGCACATGGATTCTCTTCCCCTCGGTGTCCACATCTCTTCCTGGCCAACTTTGTTATCTCCAGGATGTTCTCCTCCCATTGGCTGAAACTGACAGCTCCCAGGATTTACAGCTCCTTTTCTCCCAGGCCTGCTGCAGCTGTGTGAGGCTCTGTTAACAGGTCCGTCGATTAACACAGGCCGACTCCATTGGGCCCATCTTGGAGTGGGGGTCAGGGTCTGGTATGGTCGGGCTTCATGGCCAGTGAGTATGTTGATCTAGGACTAACCTTTGACAGCATGTGTTCTCTAGAATGGCCGGTACCTAATGTGACTCGCTGAAGGCTCGTGTTTGTTTTAAATCTTCATCTGACGTTTGTATCACATTGTGGTCTACTATAAAAGAAGGAGCGTTCAAGTTTCCACCTCTGTCTGAACCTCTTAACTAAACGTATTTTGAAAGGTTTTTAAAAAATGAATCTGGCTCCTTTGAAACAGTATAAAGAAATTGGAGGTAGTTTAAAATTTAACACTTGACATGAGAAGCCAAATCCAGTTCAAAATTCTCCTGTATGTCTACAAATCGCTGAACAGTCTGCTGTATAAGTCACATCTTTTTGCATAAATTAGCATGCCCTGCGACATATACAGTGACACAACTTATTATCCACCGCCACCATATTTATAACCCAATTTTTGGCTGAGATCTGACGATTTTTCATTCTGACGTGGAAAATATTGAACACTAGCATTTTCAGCCACTAGAGGGTGCTCAAATAATATGGCAAGCCAAGTGTCTCATTAATACGTAAAAGTTGCTATTAATGAGACACTTGGCTTGCCATACATCTCCTCCTGAACTCCTGGAGCAAATGTCAAATCATCTGCATTTCGCAGCGCCGCACAGACAAATTGCAGCTTATCTGACCATTAAAGTGCATTTATTAAGGAAAAGTTCAACTTACTATAATGTCGAGCCAATAATTAATTGTTTTTAGGTGGTGATCTTGGTAAATTTTGAAGAAATGCACGGTTAGTCCTCTGCATGCGCGCTCCCGCAGCCACGAACCGGCTTTTGAAATGCAGCTGATTTGATCGTCAAAGTGCATTTATTAAGGAAAAGTTAAACTGAGACACACCTTTGCTATAATTTCAAGTGTCAGTATTGTTACATTCTTGTTAAAGTCCTCCCGTGCACGCTCCCGCGACCGCCATTTGGAAGCCAATCGATTTTTGTCACAACACTGGCCCACGTTTCTGGGTTGCCAGCAGTGATGCATAACAAACGTGACGCATCTGCGGTGACGCATAATAGATGCGACTTATACAGCAAAGCGACATATTTACGTTTTTTTTTCTCCACTTCATTAGGCATATTTGGACTAACACGACTTATATGGCAGTGCAACTTGTATGGTGGAAAGTACGGCACTTGTGTCTTAAAAATGAATGATGGGATCATGGCAACCAAACAGACATCGCTAATACTTTTTGACCAATGGGTTTAAGAAAACCAGAACCAATGTAGCATCTGGTTTACCTAATCCAAAGGGCAATACATCTAATTTGACCTTAAAACAGAAAAATTGCCAATTAAGCACAAAAAAATGTGATTTACCCACTAGGAAGTGTGTTAATAGCACGTCATGAGAGCCACAGAATAACCGAAACATAAAATGAGAAGCAGATCAGCCGCAGTAAGTACTACGGTAGTTTGAAAAAGTCAAGTGAATGCAGAGATAGATTTCCCCTCAGTTCTGCTGCTTCACCTTGGGCCCATATTATTCTGATTAGCTTCTGTTTTAAAGGCCAATGAAATCAGCAAATAGAGGTTATTAAGTCACACATGACCTACCTCTGGATCAGAACCATTAAAGCATCCCTTTAAGGACCGAGATGATATTCATCTCATACAGTGACAGGCAATGTTCAAAATGAATATTATCTCTGTCCTTATTACACTCCAATATAATAGATGTGACCCACAAAGTAAAAGGTCACATAAGTAGCAGTTATTCATTTTTTTATTTGATCCTGGTATAATAAATCAAAGGCAAAGTATTAAAAGTGTAGTTCAGATCTTTTGAAGTGGGGTTCAGGAGGCTATGAACGTTTTTCTTACCAGTTGTAGGAATCTCTGCAAACATCAGTTTGGACAAATAAGATTTAAATTCTGACCAGATCGGAAAGCCAATGGCTAGTCTGAGCAAGGCTGAAAGCAAAGTGGACCCCACAAGAGTCGTTAGCTCGTCTATCGCTCAGAGTTAAAATCCATTTGTTGCAACATTGTTTTTTTTTTGTTTGTTTGTTTTTTGTTTTTTGTGGACCCAAACAGGACACAGAAAAGTGAAATAAATACTAGAAATTTATAATAAAAACAACATGTGGTCAAGACAACACAAAAAAAGTAAACCAGCTGCAAACCTGGCAACAAACTGTATGACTGAAAGTGAATCAGCTTTACAAATCTGCTGGGAGTGTTGATTACTGAGTGAGTGCAGGTGAGGCGAAAGAGCAGAGGAACAGGTGTGAACAGGGTTTAATTTGATCCAGATCCTGCTGGAACAGGATCTGGGAACTCCTATTTTGACAGGGTGCATTCCATAACTGTTTGCTTGGATCTGTTATCTCTCAGTCTCACTAATGATAAATTTATGAACAAATATGACTGCTTTGAATGAATAAAATTTATATTGAATAACTGAAAATAATTACATAAACATTCATTTTAAACACAAATGTGATGTATGGGTGTATGAATGTGTGTATGAATGGGTGTATGAATGGGTGGATGGTTGGTATTGAAGCGGGTGGTATTGTAAAGCGCTTTGGGGCCCCTCATAGGGGGCTGGAAAGCGCTATATAAATAAGCTCCATTTACCATTTACAAAAGCCACTTATAAGTTTTTTAATATCACATATGAGTTTACCCTTCAAGTAAGCATTTCTGTTTCTACCGTTAAAAAAAATCTCCACCCCTAAAAGTCCAAAGTCATTGCCCAATTTTATTTAAAAAAAAACTCAAAAATATAATTAAACAGCACAGCTGAATTGCAAATCAGTTCAACAGTTTAAGTGGGTCATACATTTTTTTAAAATTATTTAATAAAAATACAATGAGAGAAAAGTTTGATGTGTATTACTCACATTACACGCATCAAAACAACGGCACTAATTTGTCAAAATAACAGCGGTCAAAATGTCGAAAAGACAGTCCAATAGACAAACAGATAAATGCTGTAGTTAAATCCGGTTTCTTCCAGCTAAGACTCATTGCCAAGGTGAAGTCTTGTCTCTCTTTCAGAGACCTTGAAAAGGTGATTCACGCTTTTATTACTTCTCGCTTGGACTATTGTAATTCACTGTATGTTGGTTTAGACAAATCATCTTTGCATCGTTTACAATCTGTCCAGAACGCAGCAGCTCGTCTTTTAACTTCAACTAAAAAATATGAACACATAACCCCTGTCCTGGCATCCCTTCACTGGCTCCCTGTCTGCTATCGAATTGATTTTAAGATTTTATTGCTTGTTTTTAAAATCTTAAAAGGTCTGGCCCCGTCATATTTATGTGATCTTATTAATATCTACACTCCTGTAAGAGCACTCCGGTCTACCAACCAGTTTCTCTTAGATGTCCCCAGATCCAAAATGAAATCCAGAGGTGATCGGGCTTTTGCGGTTGCTGCTCCAAAACTGTGGAACAGTTTACCTGAGAAAGTAAAGAGCGCTCAGACTGTTGACACTTTTAAATCTTCACTTAAGACTCATCTCTTTTACTTGGCATTTGATCCTCGCAGAATGTGAGATCAAATTTTGAGCAGATTTTATTGTTGTTGCATTTACTGATAGCTTTATTATGTTTAGTGGCACTAGATGCATTTTACTCTGTTTTTATTTTTTTACTGTAAAGCACTTTGGTCGACTTCGGTTGTTTTTATGTGCTATATAAATAAAATTGACATTGACATTGACATTGACATTATTTTAAAAAAAGTCTTTTCAATTTGGACAACCAAGAACTGAAGCAGCTTAAGTCCATTGTAACTGAAGCAGGAGCAAGCAAGTGTTGGGGGGATGAGGGCCGAGCTAACCAGGCAGTCATACGCGGGCAGGAGCCTGCAAGCAGCCACCATGAACAGACGGAGGAGGTGCCTGGTGGTTCACATGTGGAGTGGAACAACAACAAGCAGGACAGTGAATTCAGCGGAGAAGAGTCGATCGGTTTACAAATTAAGCCCTGGATGTGGATGATTAACTGCAGACGAAGATGACTGAGGGAAACAATGACCTCTGGCATATGGGAGCAATTGGTAAATATACTGAAAACAAGAATATTGTATATCCAGATGAAAACACACGGAGAATCATGACTGAGTTTAAAACAAATAGCAGACATAAACTCAACCTACATTGTTGTGCCACATTTGATTTATTGTGTTGGTATCTGGGGTACAGCTTGTAAAACTACAACCAAGTCTATTTTTATTTAACAAAAAAAGAGTTATAAGAGTGATCTCAAGAAAGCATTATCGTCATCCTTCAAGTATTTTGTTTTTATCAACTGAAAATTCTTAAGTTTTATGATTCGGTGGATTACAATATTCTACTTATGTACAAGGCTCAGAATCAAAATTTACCATCGAATATACAAGTAAATTTTGTTAAAAGGAATAGTTGTTATAATTTGAAGGAAACATATTTTTGTAATGACGAGGTATAGAACAAGTCTAAAGGGTAGGTCTACGTTAATGAAGGGAATTAGTTTATGGAATAGTTTGGAAAATGATGCAAAAAAGGATAAATCATTAGTTGTATTTAAGAAAAAGATCAAGAATGTTTTGCTGATGAGACATATTTAAGTTTGCTAATATTATGGAATTATAATGAATAATTGTGATAAGTTTTTGGTTTGTTGTATTATGTGTTGTTTGAATTGATTGTTTTGATTTGATATTGTTAAGAAGGGGCAGAAATGATAAGAATTCATTCTTCTTCTGCTTCATTTTATAGGTATTTTATTTTATTTGTTTTGAATATGTCTTGTTTTAATTTAAATGAATGAATAAACAAACAAACAAACCTACAAAACAAACACACACACAAAACAATGTCATGATACTACAAATGTCTCAACTGAGCTAATAAAAAAAAGCGATCTTGAACAGGTACAATTTTAAAAGGTTCATGGTAAATGGTAAATGGAGCTTATTTATATAGCGCTTTCTAGCTCATGTGAGGAGCCCCAAAGCGCTTTACAATACCAACCATCCACCCATTCATACACACATTCATACACCGGTAGCGGCAGACTGCCATGCAAGGCGCCTTTCCAGTTCACGACCTTAGCCCAACATCAAAAGACCTAAATGACTTTAGGACTGAATTTTGCTCGTGATTGATTCCCATTGTCTCTAAAAGTTTATGTTGTGTTGTGACATCTTGTTATGAAAAATGCTCCGTTTCAAAGATGCAGTAGCTTGAAACTCTGCCCACAGTCTGCCACATAATGAGCCTCCTGTCGCGTGTGTCGATCAAATGTCAGCTCTGCTTTAATGTCGACATGTTCTGATTCCCGATCCTTCTGATCGCACATGTAACCACATGCTGACTGCTTCTCCCTCCTCCCTGGAGTGTCACCGAGGTGCTGGAGCTGTGGGTGCCAGCACAGACACCAGGGAACAGTTGGCTCACCATCACGCCAGGCCGGATGCCCAGTTAGTGGTAACAGCTAGAAGGGGAGTCCACGCGTTGCCCGAGGTCTGCGCTCTCGAGAATGTCTCGGATGTCATTTTGTCACCTGTTGTGCACTTCCTTTCACTGTTTTCTACTATTGTCTTTCTCCATAAAACCATCTGCCGGAGCGCCTGGCAACAGCTTTTATTGTTTGGACATCGTAATTACACACTCACTCCACTTTGGCTGGCAGCACTGAGTTTAAATTCAGATGAAACAGGATCAAGCAAAACACACATAAAGCATTTTTCATAATATAATAAAAGGCTCTGAGGGGGAGTTTTGTCCCCTCAGTAGACACTTCCAAAATCTATTACATGTAAAAATGTTTGCCTTTTTTAAATAATACTGTAAATAAGTTTAAAAAAATAGTTGTGCAGGAAAATATATCCTAATCTCTGTGGAAGAGAGATGAAGCAGCATTATAGGATGAAGCTGGACCAACAGTAAATCAACAATATTCTAATGAAAGGCTGAAATGCTTTTATGCATGTAATAAAGCTCAGACCCGATATTCATAACATTATGCTTACTGTTGATATGAAAGGTACCAATAAGAGAATTGGCCTCTTCTTTTTCCATCTTTATTATTACAGGATCTTATAAAAACCTTGAAACTTTGTCCGCGCTCTCATTGGCCAATAAACAAATGCACTTGACTCTTTTGTGTTGCTTAGCAACGGAAGCCAGTCCTTGGTTTTTATATATGAAAAACCAGGATGCTGCCAATCTGGAGACGTGCAGGGTGCAGCATGAAGGAGATGCAGCCACGATGCTGTTTTAATTGAACGATTGTGAGCTTTTACTGGTGAAAAGATGATTTTCACCTGTAGCTTCAGTGAAGATGATGACCTTTTTTTTATTCAAATGTAATGTGTTTGATTTCATGTCAGCTTCAAGTACAATTTTTTTTTATATATTCGTAATGATTTAATTAGTTTAAATACAAATAATTGAATTCGGGTCATTGGAGATGGGCTTGGCACCATGGTTATTATGAATACCGAAGACATGGACTTATGTTTCCTGGTAACAGGAGCTAAAGGTAAAAATGTGTGGCATGCTTTCAAATTAATTTCTGTGGCCTCAAGCCTTAGTACATCGAGGCAT
>JBBPBX010001532.1:29742-51613 GCA_038048925.1 Garcialebias charrua | reverse complement strand
ATGTTGTTTCTGCATGCATCTGTTTAAAAAATACCTTATACTGTAGGACGATCATAAAAAATATGACCTGTCCAAAAAGACTTGAAGACCAGATAAATGTAACAAAAGCCTAAAAAAATGCAGCAAAAGGCTAAAATAATATCAAAAAGCTAAACAAACTTAGGAAAAGGCTAAATAAATGTAGCAAAGAATAGATAAAACAAAAAGATAGATAAATGTAGCAAAAGGCTAAACAAATGCAGCAAAAGGCTAAATAAATGTAGGCTAGATGCAGCAAAAAGGCTAGAAAAATGCAGCAAAAAGGCTAAATAAATGTAGCAAAAGGCTAAACAAATGTAGCAAAGGCTAGATAAATGCAGCAAAATGGCTAGATAAATGCAGCAAAAAGGCTAAATAAATGTAGCAAAAGGCTAAACAAATGTAGCAAAAGACTAAATAAATGCAGCAAACGCTAGATAATGTAGCAAAAAGCTAAATAAATGTAGCAAAGGCTAGATAGATGCAGCTAAGCTAGATGCATACTTTGTAGCAAACGACTAAAGTAATGTAGCAAAGGCTAGATAAATGCAGCTAAGCTAGATAAATGTAGCAAAAGACTTAAGTAATGTAGCAGCTAGATAAATGCAGCAAAAAGCTAAATAAATGTAGCAAAAGCTAGATAAATGCAGCAAAAAGCTAAATAAATGCAGCAAAAGCTAGATAAATGCAGCAAAAAGCCTAATAAATGTAGCAAAGGCCAAATAAATGCAGCTAAGCTAGATACATGTACTTTGCAGGCAGCAAAAGACTAAAGTAATGTAGCAAAGGCTAAACAAATGTAGCAAAAGACTAAATAAATGCAGCAAACGCTAGATAATGTAGCAAAAGGCTAAATAAATGTAGCAAAGGCTAGATAAATGCAGCTAAGCCAGATACATGTACAGTACTTTGTAGCAAAAGACTAAAGTAATGTAGCAAAGGCTAGATAAATGCAGCTAAGCTAGATAAATGTAACAAAACACTAAAGTAATGCACTGTAGCAAAGCTAGATAAATGCAGCAAAATGTATAGCAAAGGCTCAGGGGTCTGCAACCTTTACGATCAAAAGAGCCATTTCTGCCCCTTTGTTCACTAAATGCATCATGTCCGGAGCCACAATACCTGCTACAACTGTGGTTCTCAACTGGTGTTGACCACTTTAAGTTTGTTGGAGGGCGCTTTTCTGGACAGTAGGGGTGATTTTATAAAACTGAAAATATCTAATGATTTTTAACATTTATTGATATTTTTACATTCTAAGACAAAATAAAAGATGAGATTCTTGTAAAGAAGGAACAAATAATATAGCTGTTTGTCCAGTTTCTTAATAAACTATGCATTCTTAAGCAATTTTTTTAATTGCACAAAAATTACCGGTACCTATCCTACTTTGAAGAAATAAAGCGTAAAGTGAAAGTGAGTACCGGTAATGTTTCTAGTATTCCTATATTTGCAAAAGAAATTACGGGAAAATTGCTAAAACTAGCCGTTATACAGTAACAACCAATAAAATTCAGTTTATGTCAGTTTTGGTCAAAGCTTGAAAGAGCCGCTGCAGCGGGACCAAAGAGCCGCATGTGGCTCCAGAGCTGCAGGTTGCAGACCCCTGGGCTAGATAAATGCAGCTAAGCTAGATAAATGTAGCAAAAGGCTAAAGTACCGTAATGTAGCAAAGGCTGGATAAATGCAGCAAAAACCTACATAAATGTTTCAAAATGATAGATACATGTGCCAAAGTCTTAATAAATGTAGCAAAAAGCTAGATATATCTAGTAAAAGTCAGAACAAACGTACCAAAACACTAAACAAATGTAGCAAGGGTAAATATATGTAGCAAAGGCTAAATTAAATGCAGCAACAATCTAGATGAATGTAACAAAAGGTTAAACAAATGTACCGTAATGCTAAACAAATGTAGCTAACGGCTAAATAAATGTAGCAAAAGGCACAATAAATGTATCCAACAGCTAGTAATAGCAGCAAAAGTCTACCAGGAATGCCAAACCTAACAAAAGGCTAACGGAAACATAAAGTAACAAAACAATCTTAAGACTTAAAGTAGCAAATGGCTATCTAATAATAGTTTTTTAAAAAGCTGGCTAGAAGCCAAAAGTAACCAAAGGCTGGCTGAAAGCAAGTAGCAAAACAACAATTTAAAACTTAAAGTAGCATAAAGGGCTAGCTAATAGTAGCAAAAGGTTTGCTAGAAGTCAAAAGTAACAAAAGGCAAGTTGAAAGATAAAAGTAATAGAACAATTACTTAAAGTCTAAAGTAGGCTACTTGTAATATAAGACTTGCTAATAGTTCCAAAAAGCTAGTTAGAAGCTAAACGTAGCAAAAGGCTAAAATTTCAGATCAATAACTGAAAGCTAAGGGCTAGCTTTGTTTGGTGTGAGTGAGACAGGTCCCTCTTGTAAATGAGTCCCCGTGACTCAACGAGGCTAGCCTGTATAAATAAAGGTTGAATGAATGAATGAATAGCTAAAATGTAGCTTAAGAAGACAAAAATAGAGCAAGCATGCTTAAGCAAATTTAAAAGAGAACAATTTTTTGAAGGATGAAGAGATCTAGATGTATTTCTATAAGGAAAATTTGTCAACCAGGTACAGTGGTGCTTGAAAGTTTGTGAACTCTTAAGAATTTACTATATTTCTTCATAAATATGATGTAAAACATCACACACACTCCGCTTGCTCTCGACGAAGGTGGACACCTTTCCATCTCGCTCCTGTTTCCTCTTGCTTCCTCCTGCTTTTCTTTTTGTCCTGTGAACCTTATCAGAGCCTCTCATGCATATTTTTTTAATTATGGATCTGGTCAGCTGGTCTCTCAACACAAATGATAAAATTTTCTCAATGTGAAGGCATGGCAAAGGAGAGCCCTCTTGCCCTGATGGGACACTTGCAGCTGGATACACAAAGGATTCCTGGTGGCAGTGTATGAACATGTGCCTGTCCATATTGTCCGCTGAGGATGTAGAAGATGCGTACATACCGGTAATTGGATCTATAATAACAGGATTTATGCATTTTGGAGTTGGCAGTTACTTGGCATTGCAACAAATACAGAAAACGTTGGCAGCTACTCTGGCCATTGTAAGGCTGCCCAGCTTGTGTGAAAGAATGTGTAGTGCGGTGAGCAGACTCAGATGCTGTGTGAGCTGAGCCATAAGCTGGACACAATTTATGAGAATCGCAGGCCACTTCCGGCTCCTGAAACTCGATGGCGAGAACGAATCGACCTTGGAGAAGCTACAAGCTCAGTCCAGTGGTGTTGACCACAAAATTAGGCTGTTTGGAGTCGCCATTGAGACGTACCAGTAAGGCAGACAGAAATCAAGCAGAGTCGGCCTGACCCAAAATAACTATTGTTATCTGAATCTGGTTCCCCCGTATTGGCCTTGAATTGACCACCTATCTCAAACTCTCCTGGATGTTATGTGAACAAGAAGCTCTGCTCCGCCCCTCTCCTACCCGCTCCCTTCCCAAGGACATCTGTGGACCTGAGTCAGAGCTGAGTCGGCTGATAGACACTGCACTATCTCTTATCAGGACTATGAGGACTATCTGGTATTGTCCAGGGACAAACTCACCGCCTTCATCAGCCTCCTCATGCATATGTATCATAATGTCATCAGTAGGTTTCTGTTTCTGTGCTGAGGTGGTTTTTCTTAGCAACTTTCACACTGTGTCTCATCTAGGACAGTGTGGGATGTGATTTATTTTATATCTCTCCTTCCCCTGTGTTTCTCTTCTTTGTGTATATCTTAGGTCCGCATACTGTTTCTTTTTATACATTTTTTGTTGCTATTTTTAGGAGTAACTGGGACCTTGAGTAGGGCCTACACAATTTGGTTCCACCTCATGTACCACATGTGATGCAAAAAACAAAGATACTTGAACTTGAAATTTCTTTTCAGTTCATGGACAGATGTCCTGACATTTTCCTTTTGAATTATCTGATAGAATTCAGAATTCATTGTTCCATCAATGATGGCAAGCCATCCTGGACCAGATGCAGCAAAACAGGCCCAAACCAAGATACTACCGTCCGCCACCATCTTTCACAGTAAGGTTCTTATTATGCAGGAAAGCAGTGATCATTTTCCTCAATAAATAAATGACACCAAGTATAATATTTTGTCACATTTGTTTAACTGGCTTCTCTTTATCTACTTTTAGGACTTTTGCAAAAAATTTGATGATGTTTTAGGTCATATTTATGCACAAATAAAGACAATTCTAAAGGCTTCACAAACTTTCAAGCACCATATGTGCAATGTTATTAAAATTAAAAGTCACTGCATCTGTCTCCTGGATAAACCGAACATTTTAACATGTGAATAGCTGAAATTGTACAAATGATGCAGGTCATTTGATTACAAATAACACACAGAATTTAAAAAAAGGAAAAATCACACCAACATGCTCCCGATGATCGAAAAAAAGATGTGTTTCCGTGTTCTTCTCCTTGGTGCAGGCACAAATGCGTAATTAAATTATAGCTGAACTGTGAGATCAAGATTAGACATGGAATTGATTTTCTGCATAAAAGATGGAGTATAATACTACGTACATGGAGGTTGAGGAAACCACATGTGTCATGCTTTTAGGAAAACATGCTTTTAGGAAAACAATAATTTATAATGTGAAACTACTGTACTGTGATTGTCTGCACGCATCAGAATATTGAGACCTTCCCATTTATATGCTGGTGAAGATTCTCAGTCGTCCAGGACGTGATAAAATCAAAAAAGGCGTTCAATACAGAATCAACTGGACTTTATTTGTTTCATTCAGAATTGAAAAAGACTTCTGGAATGAAGTCGTAACGTTTTCTGCAACAAATAAAGTCCAGTTGATTCTGTATTGAACGCCTTTTTTGACTTCCCATTTATAGATAGTGTTGCCATATACTGTTGTAAATTCAGTAAAAATTAAACAAATTAAATGTATTGATGTGCCTACAAGTTTATTTGGATTTTAGTTAACTGATAATCATTTATGGTTAGTTTTTGAAGTGTGTGGCTGCCCCCCGCCTATGGAACTCCCTCCCTGACTACCTGAGAGCTCCACAGTCACTGGTTGACTTCAAAAACGGCTTAAAGACTTTTCTTTTTAAGCAAGCCTATTCTGCCTCCACATGATTTTATCTTTGATCTTGGTTGATATTATTGATTTTACTTGATTTTATCACTTGTTTTATTTATTTATTTATTTTTTAAGCAGGCCTATTCTGCCTCCACATGATTCTGTCTTTAATCTTAGTTGATATCATTATTGATTTTACTTGATTTTATCACTTGTTTTATTTTTGTAGCACTTTGAGATTTTTATTAATGAAAAGTGCGGTATAAATTGAATTTATTATTATTATTATTATTAAAGCGTTAACACAAATTGTCTTCGCAGTCTGAGCCCCACTGTGATGACTTGAGGCAGAGTTCAAATGACAGTGACACATATATCCATAAAATCATTAGTTAGATCATGTCTATCAATTTACTGCACATCTGTTTCAGCGGAGCTCAACTTGACGCTGTTTCCCACCCAGAGAACACATTGAGTCAACAGACAATGTTGCAGACAAGGTTGCTTCCTGACTGAAGTTGGGCTATTTAAATCAGAGCTATTTACATCTTCTGTCACCTGCTATTTGACAGCTCCTCGCAGTTTCCAGGGAGTGGAAAAAATATCTCACCCTTACTCTTCTGTGTTCTTTCATGAACACAAAGGTACTTCAAGTGACTCCTCTCTCTTTGTAAATAAGGCCTTCTCTATGCTCCTTTGGATAAAAATGACCAAACAGAAACCTGGTGGCTGCAGCAAATAGCTTTGTTCCTTTGATATCAGTGCAGTCTGATAATGAAGAAAACACAAGAGTCGGGCTCAGGAAGGAACCTGGGGGAAGGTCTTGTTCAATGTGTTGTGGGGCTTCAGTAGAATAATGCCCGTCTCACTCTGTGTCTCTTGATGGAAACATCAGGAGGTAGGATTATGCATATTAGTGATGCCCCATACTGCTTTCAGGGTTTATAACATCTGCCCAACAAGAGGTGCAGATATGAGCAGAAAGACTGTTCTGAAAGTCTTCCATTCAGATGATTTATCTGATCACTATAATAGACCAGGCATGTTATTCCAACAACATTATAATGGAGTCCAAAAGGAAGAAAAGGCTCGGGCTCTTTGGTCTTGATAAAAGCCAAGTCACTTAAGACCTACCTGATTAAAAATAAAAATAAATCATTAAAAAAAAACTAACCAAAAAAGCAGAATTTTAAAAGTTGCTTAATTACTTCGTATTTGAATAAATTATTTCTTTTCATTCCTGAGTTCAGCTTTCCGCGGTCATTTTATACAAAGTATAAAAACAAAAGGAGCATAATTATGATTCCGCGTGTATTTGGACCCTTCAGCTGTTGTTGATAACATCCATTTGCTGCTTAAATGGGTGGGAGTGAATTTGGATACGCTGCAGGGCACATGCAGAGGTGTGGGGGCATTTTAAGGCTGTGAACATTTATTATGCTTCATCCTCGAGGTCAAAACTCTGCTTGTGTGGGCTGGCCTGGGAATACGGTGGAAATGCACAAACTCCCTGAAAACAAAGTGGAGTGCAGGGTGTTTTGTGGCACTTAAATTCTGCCTTCTCAAAAGAAAAATAAATCTCAACTCAGAATAAAATCAACTGGACACCTCGTGGGGGTGGCAGCTCTATATGTGCATATGTTTATCCATCTTTATACCAATACAGACAGGATGTTTTTTCCAAGTCTACTAAATCTGAAGCCCACCTTTAAGGTATATGGTTTAGGTTGATTAAGGGTGTGGCAGCAGACATGCAACACTGAATCATAGACTGACCAGTTCAGAGGAACTGCACCCTCTGGTGTTGAACATCTGCAGGAGGTGGATGAGCAGGACAGCTGAGGATTCAACAGTACACTGCATGCATACATACTGTACATATCTATATTTGAACGTAGTCCTTTTATATGTTTTAAAATATCAAACCAGAACAAGGCCACATGAAATATTATGTGTCACTACTGATTAACCAACGACTGAGCCAAAGGCAGTGTGTAGAAAAGAATGAGAGCCTTCCAGAAGCATCTTTAGCAGTAATCAACATTGGTATACATTCTAAGCCAAATGTTCTACCTGGACATTGCAATCAGGTTGAAGACTAAATAATTTCAACACGAAGATTTGTTTATGGCTTTATTAGCAGCTGAGTGCACTGTCCAAATGTCCTCCATGGTTCAGATGCCACACAGCAGCTCCATGTTTGATTCTGGTGTACTTCATGGCTTGCTCAGTGACTGCATGTTGCTCGGGACACGTAGCGTCACAACAAGCCCAAATCAGCATCCTCCAATTCCGTGCTGCTGGTAAGAAAGGGTTGTGTTAAAAAAAAAGGTTTGTGTTGATATTCTACATTGATCCAATTGCTTTTGGTTAGTTATGCAACTTTGCAGCCAGTTTATGTTTTTAAGACATTCTCCAACAATTCTTTCAATTAACCCCTCTTGTATCTTTGTCTACTTGCACTGTCATGAGTGTTAACATCTAATTTGTTGATGAGATCTGGAGAGTGTAAGATGAATCTCTAAACTTGTATATTTTTTCTCCCTTAAATTTCTCCACATTCTGCAGATGTTTTGACAGTAATAAATCAATAAACAATCTTTATCACTGTAGAATGATTGATCTTTGTTAGAAAGTCTTAAAACCAATCAGATTGATATGGGCATCAATGCTGACCACCAGTGATGGCTTTACTTCAATACGTTTAGTGTTACTAGAACTCATTAATGACTAGGCCTGTCAAATAATAAGTTTCACTGGGCGATTGTCTGAGAAATTATTGCGATAAACAATAATATTGTTTGAAATTTGACAATAATTAGTAAGTACAGGCAGTCCCCGACTTACGACGGAGTTCCGTTCCTACGCTCCGTCGTAACCCGAATTTCATCGTAAGTTGGAAAATACGTACATACTGCCCCATATACATGTACAGTACTGTACAGTTAGCAAGCACTTAGCCTATCCTAACACATGTACCCAACATAATTATCATAAAACATACATTTGAGAGCCATAATGAAGTGAAAAAAAGAGTTAATTTCCTACTGGGAGCTGGTGAAGCCTTCCGTCTGTTAGCATGCTAGCTCGTTGTTCCTCCAAGCTCTGCAGCTACCTGTAGTTTTCCATTGCTTTGCGCGGTCCAGAGCTTTACAGTAGGCCTATAGGTCTAGCATGTTAGCCCGTCCCTCCTCGTCGGTCTGCCGGTCCGGCCCTGTAGCTTCTCCGTCAAGCTACTGCTTCTGCTGTCAAAACCGGAAGGAACTCGGCTTTCAAAATAAATAAAAATCTAATTTTTTTTATGGAGGTGCGTAACGTAACCACGAAACGTCATAACTCGAGACCGTCGTAACCCGAGGACTACCTGTATTGTAAAATTTAAGAAGAAATGTTTGTAAATTTTTGTGTGTAGTACCTTTTTTTGACCACCGGATGGCAGTATAAGACTGTTTGAACCGAAAAATGGATAGTGAGGGAGCATTGGGAGCAAGCAGCGTGTCTCTGACCTGGACCGTCTCTCTTCAGTTCTCAAAATGGCGGATGCATGTGGTTTGAGCTCTTTAGCATAGCATTTTTCACACAGAAAAGTATAAAAACCTACTTTGTAAATCGACAGCATAGTTTTGAGGAGACCTCAAGTACTTTTCTAAGGCTAAGCTGTTAAAATTCCCCTAAACCCCCTCAGACAAGTTCTGTAAACAAACAAATTATCTCCATTTCATATAGGGGCCAAGATGGTCTAGTGGCAGGGCTTCTGACTTGGGACCCGAAGGACGTGGGTTCGCGCCCCGGCCACCACACACCTTGGGGTGTCTGTGAGTGCACACCTAATTCTCCAGCTCCCCGGGCGCTTTCTATGGCTGCTCACTGCACCACCTGGTGGTGGTTGGGTTAAATGCAGAGACGAATTTCGTCTAGATCAGTCAGATCTAAGATCAGTCAGATCTAAGATCAGTCGTTGAACCCTCTGAAGATGGCCGACGTTAATATTCAAAGAGGCCCACGAACAACTTGATGCATGCAGTCAAGACAGATGACAGAAAAGGACATTATTATTATTATTAACAAATAACAGCCAAAAATGGAACGAAGCTGCAAACAGAAAACAGCTGAATGTAGCCAGGTGTGTGTGTGGGGTATGGCTGCTCAAAACAAAAATGTCCATTAACAATTGCCCTGTGCTTAAACATTTTAGACACAAATCACCTCCTTCTACAGGTGTGCAGTGGAGAGCATCCTGTGCTCCAGCATCATGTCGCATGGAGGCTGCACAGAAGATGTTTGAGTCAGTCTCCCCACCATCACATATTTACACCACTAGATGCAGGAAGACAGCCAACTGCATCATGAAGGACCTCACTCACCCAGAACACACTTTTTGCCCCACTCCTCTCAGGAAGGAGGTTAAGGAACAGAAGTGTAGAACCACTAGACTGAGGAACAGCTTCTACCCTGAGAATGTTAGACTCATGAATGTCTAACCAGAATAATCCCTGTGAAAAATCACGTTGCTGCTGATCTGTTTCATGTTGCTGTGTTCATTTGTACTCATCTGCTCACAGATGCATGTTTGTGCTGCTGTTCGATGCATTGTTTTAAAACTATCTTAGTTTATATCTTAGATCTTATTGTTTTTCTTTTTATATTTTACTGTTGGATGTAATTGGGACCCTGTTTACATAATTTCGTCCCACCACATGTACATGTGGTGCAAATGATAAAATAACTCTGACAAATCAGAACTTCTGCACGCAACATTTAACTGGCTGGTTTATTCCTTTTCTTTGAAACTGCACTCTTTTGTTATGAACTACACTGACAGGCCAACACATTTTTTTTTAATCTTCCTTGTTAAATTCTCTAAAGGAACATGAATAAAAAAAATATATCATACAAGTCACAGTAAAATGATATATGGATTACTTTTGTAATGCTTTTTCTTATGTACAGTTTCCCCATAGTCTTTTTCCTTTAAGATTATAAAACAATATTTGAACATTTAGTGGGTTAAAATCAACCCAATAAGTGATAAAATAATAAAACAAGGCCTTTTCATGTAGTTTTTGACCCCCCCCAGGTCTCAGTGGTTATGTATTCTAATATCAGTTTCCACAACATATTTTTGTCACTCATAAAAACAAGAAAAAATAAAATAAAAATACAAGAATATTTTCAGTAAATGAGTAGAAATCAAAGTTAGCTCAGAAGTTAGACTGAAATCTGCAGTTATGGACGTGAAAATAAAACCCCAAATCTTCTAAAGAAGCAGACTCGTAAGAATAAAAAGAAAAAAATAAATACACAAACAAAAGGATAAACTCAGTATATTTGGCAGGTATGCACAAAGTCAATTTGTAAACAAAACAACCACACAAACGGCCCTGAAACGCTCCTGATCATCAGGGATCATGGGTCTGGTTGAAGAGGCAGTGGTTCCATAATTCAGGTGGAAGTGAATTCCTGTGTGCCGTATGATTTCCTCAGCCCTTGAAAGTCTGATTGTGCAACTCTTCAGCTTCTCCCAACATCAGCTACAACTTGGCTAAATAAACTAAGATCAGTCGTTGAACCCTCTGAAGATGGCCGACGTTAATATTCAAAGAGGCCCACGAACAACTTGATGCATGCAGAGTCAAGTCCCATTCCCGTTATTACTCTCACTACAATACAGACTACCGGATCCTGGTGAAGAGGTTCAACACTGAGACTGATTCCTAAGAGGAAAGACAAAAACCATGAGAAATAATTTAAAAAGACATTTTAAAAAAAACAGCGCAAGGTGTGCAAGATGAAGAAATGAAACAAATCCATACCTTAGTAGATCTCATCTTACTAAAGACATTCCAGAACCGAAGGGTTTCATCTCCCGCCCCTGTCACAATAGCCTCTCCATCAGGTGACATGGCCTGCACAAACCTCAGTATTACACAGAGTACAGTATTTTTCGTAGTATAGGTCACACCGGAGTATAGGTCGCATTGTCCAATTATCACCAATAGATTGGAAAAATCCCTAGATAGGTCGCACCTACGTTTAGCTCTGCTGCAAATGTCTGCCACAGGAGCGCACAGCAAGGCTTTTAAGAAGATTAACACTTAAAAACAATTATTTGTTTGATAAAAATTATAGCAAATATATGTCTGAGCTGAACTTTTCCTTAATAAATGAATGTAATTGTGAAATGAGCTGGATTTAAAATTTTGTTTCGCCGAAAGTGATAAAAAGCCATATATAGGTCGCACCCGAGTATAGGTCGCAGGCCATGAAAAATGATAAAAAGGTGCGACCTATACTCCGAAAAATATGGTATACAACACTGCAGTACTGTGTGATCATAGTAATCAGAAGTGTGCGTAAAAATGTGTTAATGTCTTTCATATCTTCAGAAAAGGTGCGTTTTCATATCATATTCAGGAACTGAAAGATGCTTTTGATGCAAAATTCATATTCATTACGTTTTATTATCTTCACAAATTAACAATTGCTTAAAATTTTAACATAGATAACTACAGTACTGTATATTAACTATAGTATTTTCAGCTATGAGATATAACAGTTTGATAATCTAGGGGGCGCTCTGGAGTCATATGTTAAACCACAATATCAATGTGTCCACAAAATATGTTATTTCCTTTTTTTGGATAAAGTATTACCATCCACTGAAGCTTACAGTATAATATTGTTTTTTATATTCATTACTCTGAAGAGAGAGAAATAAAAACGTGCAGTGTGTCCTGACCAGGTAGAGCACTCTGTAGGAATGTCCTGTGAGTTTAGCCACTTGAGTTAAGGAGGGATACTTCCACACCAGTATCTGGTTTTGTGAATAACCATGTGTGCTGACCTGCAGAAAACAACGTGTTTGGGCTGTTAGTTTAAAATACAAGAACAGCTTCTTCCAGCACACAGAAATGCTAGCTTATCACATTAGCATTGTTTTCATTTCATACATCTAAACTTGTTTGAACATGTAAGTAGACTCACCAGTTCGTTCGTGTGTTTGGACCAGGCCAAGTTGCAGACTTGCGAGCCGGTGTCGGTGCACTGCAGGGGCTGGCCGGTCAGGGTGTTCCAGAAACGGATGCAGCGATCAGCGGTCCCGCCTCCGGAGGCCAACAGGCCGTGTTGGTGAGGCGACCAGGCGATGGCCTTCACTGCAGCCAAGTGCTCGGTGTACTGCTGCACCGGCAGGACGCTTGAGTGGTTCCACACAAGTAACTGCAGACCGCAGGGTGAAACATTAGGATAACAGAAATGCACGATGCAGAAACAAGTTGGTGATCTGACACAGATGTGTAGCTAGCAACAAAAAAAAAACAGACAAGAGTCTCAGCCTGTGTACCTTGTTATCATTTCCACCTGAAGCCAGCAGCTGGTGGTCTGTGCTCCACTTGAGCCCACAAACTTCCTGTCTGTGCCCTTGGAGACGACGTTCTGACTGAAGAGGTGGCGCTCTGATGTCCCGCTGCAGGATTATGCGATCACGGCTCCCAGATGACAGCTGGTCCGCATTCCACGCCAAAGCACCTGGCAGAGAAGAATGGACGGTAAACTGAACAGGAGGCGATTCGCCAATCGTGAATGAGAGGTGCTGCTAATCGATTGCTTAAAATCTAATATTTTTTAACATCTTCATCCTCACAGCTCCACTGACAACTCACCCACTCTGGCTGTGTGCCCCTCGAGTACGGAGAGCTTCTTCCCTGCTGCTGCATCCCAAATCTGCACATAGCCTTTGTGAGTGCCCACAGCCACCAGGTTACCCTGAAAACAGAAAACACACAAGACAGGATGAATCCAAACCTAATACACTGCAATCTAAACACACTGTGTATTTATATTTTTGGCTACAAGGCAGAATCTCAAGAGCAAATAAAGTTAAAACAGAAAACATTTCAATTTACTATTATCAGCGGACCGGGAATATTGAATATTGTACCTGAATATTGAACCCTGAATATTGTATTGATTGTATTGATGTTTTATGGTTTATGTTTTTTGTGTCTTATATTTTTATATTTTATGCACCATTATGCCGAAGCAAATTCCTAGTCTGTGAATCCTGTTCATTGACAATGGCGATAATAAACTGAATCTGAATCTGATGGAGAAGTCCAGGCTTTGGATGCTTTTTGTGTGCACCACTAAATTAAAATACATGTATACAGCAAAATTAAAAAGTTTGGATTTGTGTGACTAACCAGTCTTGTTGATAACAGTTTCTACAAACGGCGGAAATAAAAACCTACCCTCTCGGACCATCCCACTGATGTTACTGAATCTCCCTCCACAGAGAGGTCACAAAGACGGGTCACCTGCGAACAGAAAAAAATATTAAATGCTGTGCAGTAAACTCTTAGTTCAAAATATGAACAATATAAAACCAGTGAAAGAGTTTCCTGTTAAGATTTGTTTGACGTTTGTGAATTTCAGAGTTAACAGGCTGCACACACCTGGCTGGTACAGGCACTCCACAGGTAAACACAGGTACCCAGTCCAACACTGAGCACATTTAAGGAGGACCAGTCCACCAGGTTGAGGTAGAAGTCGTCTTGAAGCTCTGGAGCATCAAGAACTTTGAAAGGAATCTTGGAAATTTTACGTGTAGGCTTCCTTGGTGACCGTAGTAATTTCTGACTGCAATGCAGAACACACGAGTGACAAACATAATACTTTTGCCCAAACAAACAAACATTATTTAATTAACACCAAAATATATTTACCTGTTACTACTGACAGGTGATAAAGAATATGGAGAAACTGAATTTCCATCTTCTTCTGGCAAAGACCTCTTAGTACTTATAGAATACTACAAAACACAAGCAGCTGATTACTAATCCAAGAAAAATGTCACAAATATGAACAAAGAAAATATTAGCGACGTTGTCTGTTTTACATTAAATAGGCTTCTCTTGGCAGGCGTAGAGGGCTGCAATCGACGATCCTCAGATTGAGGGTCCTGGACTTTTTCAATGCCTGCGCCTAGAAGCTCATTTTTCAGCAGAGCAGAGTAAGCCAGACCATCCACTAAAGACAGAGGAAGGGACAGAGGGGAAATCAAACCAGGCTGTTGAAATGATTAAGTTCAGACACTGAACTCCCTCTGCAATTTCAGAACTCCCTCTCACACTTCTAAAGATCAGGGACTTCTTTTTTCACTCAGCTATGTTTAGTCCCTGCCTCCTCTATTCATAAACCTTCTTATGCTCAGTAAACAAGAGAAGGTCAAATTATCTAAATTGATTTGAGTAGGCACGGAAACCCAAGAAAACGAAGAATGAAACTCACTAAAAGTACAGATACAGAAAAGAAGAAAATGAGTGAGGAATAGGAATTTCAATCAAATTCACAGTACTTTTCTGATAAGTTATCAGCGATACTTAGGAAGTCCTTACAGAAATGATTTACCAAATTAAGTAGATAAAGGCACTTTTTTCCATATCAGTCTATGCTGCCTCACGTTGAGGTTTTATTACAGGTTTCCAGAGTAAAGTAGTGAACTCCTAATGAAATTTAGCTAACCCCCATGCGAGTCATATTTTCCCTAGACTATTGTTACTTCCTGTCAGTTTGACACAAAAATGCTCAAACTTTTAAACACAGCTTTAATAGATAAAACATAAAATCCTTAATGATGAACCTTAATAAAAACTCCAGAAAGCAGAGCAGAACAAATTAAAAAGAAGACCATTGCTATGCATTGTCTTATATTTTCTGTGAAATACAATTTTTTTTTTAAATCTACGGTAGGTCAAATCACATTTAAATAGGCAATCCTAGACAGTCAAGTTTACATCAGCTACCGGTATGTTCAGCGGCAAGTGAGCAGCAGAAAACATATCATCCTGACCTGGAGTGTGATGTTATGAAGTTCAGACTAGGAGAAAAGAATATCAATCAGCACAAAGGCAATCAGTTACCTTTGTTGCTGTCAGTGGTTCCATCTTTGGTTTTTCTGTTTTGATTGTGCGACTTTTCTATTTCCTGGTCAGAAAATTAAATCAATAAACATACTAAATAGTTACACATAATGATTAAAGTAGTGAATTACAAACTGATAGCATATCAAACAAAAAAAGGAAAATAAATGTGTTTGCTTATTGGTCATACAGAGCATTCTGAAAGTATTGTGCTTTTGGTAGGACAGATAGTTGGTGTTTTGCAGCAGACTCACATTAATACGATGGAAGTTAACACTCCAGTTGGCTCCAGCCCGGGAGGGAATAAAGCGATCGCCATGCTTGCTAGGAGAGGACAAGGGGGAGCTGGTGGGTGTCAGAGTTCGCACTGCTCCCACAGCTTTCTACACGAGGGGAAGAGGAGAGAGAGCATTTTCTGACAGGGGGCCAAACAGAAACTGGCCATGGACAGAAATTTGAAATCTTAATAACAAAACAGGAGGATAATTTATGTGGCAGATGGTGCATTCATTTGAGGTGTTAACAACAGGAGGCAGCAATTGCAACAGCCAGTCATTTGGCTGGTAAGGTCTTGTTTTTGCTCCACTCTTGTGACACTGTCTAATAACTGGTTTGTTAAACTTTTTACAACAATAATAGTAACAACATATCTGCCCATTTTAAGTCATGTAATGTGCTATGTTATAATCCTCTAAGGAGGTGGTATTTATACTCCAATAAACATGATGATGATAAATTAATCATACACTATTTGAGGCAGATGGCCACTGATCCTGGATAGCGTACTGCCCCTTGCATTCAAAAATCTGGGTCGATTTAAAGGAAAATATGATGTAATGTATCAGATTTCTTAACCGTTTAATTTTTTACAATTACAAATAAGATCAATTGTATGGAAACCCCATAATCGAACTGAACTTTACGTTAAATGGCTTTTGTAGCAATTTGGAGCTACCGGTACATGAATTACCGGTAACTAAACTTAATTAAAAATATACTTAATGTACTTATTTTTAGTTATTTGTAATCAATATGAAATGGAATAAAAAGTAGTAGTACAGTAATGGTCATTCCATACATCCAGACATGTAAAGAAAGTTATGAATCAAATATGTCAGTGCTATAATTTAAAACCAAATCCCAGTAACTTCATCAGAACAGCAGGTAAAAACATAAAAACAATCACTGGCACAACATACATGTATCCTAGGACAGAAAGGGTCATGGGCAGGTTGTTAAACCAGGTCAAAAACAAACTACTGTTCTAAGAAATGGTAATGTGGCTACACAGAGCCAGGACACTGAAAGACAAATCACAGTGCTTCGTCTGGGAAAGGGGAGGCTTACTAGTGTAAAGTCCAGCATGATAATTACATTTAATTCTTAATTATTTACTTGGCATACGTTTTACTTTTAAGCTTAGAAAACATAGATTCAGGGGAAAAAAAACAATAATGTGTGCATTATTTACTTACTATAGGGCTGGCATTTTCATTTTGGATATTAATCTGTCTTAGCAGCCTGCACTCATAGTCTTGATCCATGATGTCTGAAAACAAGACAGCACAACAATGAAATGGTAGCATAAACACAGACCCCCGTTTTGCCTGATCTAATGAATACCCATATTAATCATGCCTTTTCATAAACCACCTGTCATTCAGTACATTTACATCACTGCTAATACCGGCGTATCATCTCTGAATCTTATCTTATACATAATGGCCAAACGCATGATGCAATTATCCATTCACCTTTATTTATACAGGTTCAGTCTCATTGAGTCACGAGGACTAATTGATTTCCAAGAGAGACCTGTATGTAAATTATGCAATTTAAAAACACATTTACAACAAGAAACCAAGAGCATTAAACTCTGGAGCAGTCGTTTCATTCTAGATTGAAATAATCTAAAATTAAAGAGTGCCTTTACGGGTTGCTTGGTTTATCCATGGCTGAGCTCGATCTAATAATGCTAACAGCACTTAACAATCGCAGAGTAAACGAACTTGACTTAGAAAATTACCCTAACAGCACAAACTATCTTAGACGTGCATTTAAACGGAAAACAACTATAATGTTTATCGATGGTCTATAATCCTTAAACCAAAATGCGTTTCAATTCAATCGTCTAGCGTAGTGCTAAGCTAACGTTAGCTCCGCTAGATTTACGGTAGCTAGCTGTAGGGCTAATGCTTTGTCAACACTTCACAATCTCCACTTATCAGAAGACTTACCTCTTCCCCAGTAGTATCTCGCCTTTAAAGGCCGTTAAGCGATGATTTTGGTGTGTCTGACCGTGTTGTAATGTCTCCTGATTTATGCGTTTTTACCAAGGTTGAACACCGAATTTACAGAACAAATATTCTTTTCCCGAGCATTCAATTCAGGTTCGCAAAGCACCACGGGAAGCACGTGACGTCACTACTTTTGAACCCAACATTTTTTGTTGCCAAGGGAACTTGCATACGGAACCCAGGAAGTGCCAGGTGTCGAACTAAAAATGCGTTTGAGACTTTTTCAACAAAAATGCACATACATTTTTTAAATCAATACACTTTTTTTCCCAGATTACTTTATTTGTAGGCTATGTGAGGGAGTGGAACAAGTGTACTAAAACTAGGCAAATAAGATATATTTGTCATTAAAGGGGACCAAATGTAGGATATATAATTTTTTGTGGTTTATCTGTGGGCTATCCAGACCATTTTCAGTCAATTTTATACACAAAATAATGCTTAGATAATAAAATATCCCCTTTCTAATTCTGCCAAATTTCACTTCCGTTCTAAACGACCGGTTTATGAATAATGAGGTCTGAAAGCCACGCCCTACAAAGACCTATTTACATTAACTACGCCCTCTGTAACAGCCAGTATCTCTAATATGTTGTTATTTTAAAATTAGCTCTTTTTTATTACTCATTTGACTTACTGTTAGTGCTAGTAGCTTAAGATAACTTACCAAAAGCTCCCTCACTGTCCATTTTTAAAACACGTTTAAAAACGCATCTATACTCATTGGCCTTCAACCCAACTGAGACTTGATTTTACTTCATGTTTATTGATTTTATCTGTTTAACTTGTCGTTTTATTGTATTTTAAAGTGAAATTTTAGTTCACTGTGTATTAGTTTGGTGGTCAGCGCTTTGTTTCAGCTGTGGCTGTGTTAAAGCGCTTTACAAATAAAGTTGATGATGATGATGATGATGATGAAAAGCCCTCTGCGCACGCCGCCATTTGCAGCTCCTTTTTTTAGCATTAGCCCACCTCCGAGGCTAATGATAGCTTTTCCTCCTCCGAGCGGGCGGTGTTAGCTCCGCTCGTTGCATGTGACGCTTTTGGGAGCGATCGCTGCTTCAGTCCACACACAAACAAAGTTCACAGAATGTCTCCAGTTAATTTATCCGCATGAGGCAACCTTTGACCGGACCCCCGGACCTCAAAAGTCAGTAGCTCCCAGCAACACCCGCACGCAGATGGTGTCTTCGCCGGCGGTCTGCAAAACAAAAGGCTAAAAAAAAAAGATGCCGCGACCGGGAAGCGAACCCGTGTCCTTCGGATGACAAATCCAATTCACTACCTCTAGACCAACCAGGCAGTTATGCAAAAAGCAGTCTTCATCGTATAAGAAACAATCACAACCACCTACATTTAGAACGCTGAAGTTTTGATTAGATTTTGATGAAGTGAAAGGTATTCTTAAAATAAATAAGTTGCTAATCTGAAAATATATCGATCAGTGGTGCTTGATGGTACAGACTGTCGCCCCGCGAGAGAGTGTGTGTGTGTGTGTGCACAGTTTTCTGCCGGCTGCGCGTTGGGAGCGATATTACACTAAAAATTGAACTAAAACGTAAAAATAACAATTATAAAGTATTATTATGTCGATGTATATATCTAGTCTCACCCCGATTTCTCCGAAACAAAAGGCTTTAAAAAAAAGGGGGGAAAAAAAAAAGATGCCGTTGACAGGATGCGATCTCTGGTCTCCTGCGTGCCGCTCAAGTGTCGTAACCGCTCAACCAAACTGACAGTTGTGCAAAAGTAGTCCTTCATCATATAAGAAACAAGTCCAAACCGCGAGAGTGTGTGTGCACAGTTTCAACGAGACAGAGTTCATTCAAACAAGGTAATAAAACATTCTGGTTTTACTCGAGATGTGCTGCATGGCTGGAGCAGGGCAAACCCCTAGCCCCCCGGGGGCTAAATAAATGAATAAATAAATAAATGACCGCCAGGTCAGCTCCTAAACCGCTAGGCAACCGTGACATCTTTTATACTCAAGTGGGTGGAGCATCACCAGGGGTTGCTAGGTGAGGGGCTGGACTCAGGTTTGAGGTGATTGGCTACGGTTTGTGACGTCACAAACCGCAGGAAGTGTGAAACGAAGCGTTTTTAATCACAGACAAATAAATCTACTTAGAGTAAATAAACCACTGGGTGCATTTTTTTGGCACAAGGACTGTTTTTTTATGAAGTAAATACCCAAAGTTGAGTAAAAAAACATTAAAAAGTGAATTTTGCATGTGTGGTCCCCTTTAAGCAAAAAGTTAAAAATAAGACATTCAGTGACACATTTTTTATTATTTCTAACAACATAAATATTTCACCCGCATTTGATACAGCAAAAGCCCTACAAGAAAATATGGCTAAGAGCAAAGCTTCCAAATAATTGGTGTAATTCTGAAGCATTTATTTCAATAATCTGGTGTCACAAAAGGATGTCATTCACAGTGAAACAAAAGTTAGACAAAGTTCAAGTAAGTGGCATAATTCTAATAAAAATAGACTCTTTTCCCAGTAATATGTGCAACATGTTAAAATGAATATACAGAAAATACTGTACACAGAAATAGCAACAACAAAAAATCTAATTAGGACCATTATACTGCATTACTCCAATTAAAGAGTAAGGTAGATGAAGTTACTCGGTTTCATCAAATATCTTGAATTGACTCACAATCATGCTTAATGACTCAGCGAAAACCATACTCTCATCTTAAGAACAATCATAGCTTCTCAATATTACATTCTGTGTGTACAGCATGTTCAGAGGAAGAAAAATACAAAAATAATGTTTTTAAGTCAACTGATTTAATATGACAAGACTGAAGTTTTTTGTATGTAAAATGTGCTATTTGTAATAAATGACAACACAGTAGAAAAGATGTGTAACTTTGCACATTGAAAGAAATTCTTGTTGCAAGGTTTATAAAAGTTTAAGGTAAAGCTACCAAATGTAAAAAGCTGGAGTGTCTGCAGTAATATGAAGAGTCTACAAAACTAAAATTACAATTGGAATGGCAGAGTGGACTAAAATGTTCACATTTAGAACACAAGGCTGGTCTACAGGGAGGATGTATCTCTGAGTTTGAGCTGTTGACCATTGCTGACCTGGAAACGAGTTTCGTCAGATATACCATATTGTTCCAAGGGATCCTGTGGAGAAAGCAGGCAGTGAGAACAGACTGGAAGAAATATGGGTTTCTCCAATTTATTACTCATTTATTAAAGAAGAATTAAACTTGGCATTAAATAAATAGTTCAGCAACATTGCAAAAGACCAATTTGCCGTTAGAAAGAATAACATATATTAGGAAATCCAAACAGTATCTGTATGAGGAAATTTGGGGTCCTTTCATTAATTTTATTAAGGACTTAGATATATCAGAAGGTCTGTTTGAGTTTTGATTTTTCTTTTTGGACCCTGCGGTGTGCCATGTTCAATAGACGTGTACTGTATAATTATATCTAATCTGGTTGAAATTTGAGAAGCTATTTTTGTTTGTTTTTTTGTTTTATGTCTGTATTTTTATTTTTTATTTTATTTACTTATTTTTTATTTTATTTCTTTTTCTTTTTTTTCTTTCTTTGTGGAAAATCTCAATAAAAATATTTTGGTTAAAAAAAAAACATTGCAAAAGACAAACAAGAACCAAGTGGTATTTCACTTTCTGCTTTTTATTCTTTTTATTTGCAGTTTGTACTCATACTAGTCTAATTGTTGTTTATGGACATTTAGGAGTTTCACTTCAGCTTTTGGTCCAAAGTGGATGCATGAATGAAACTGTATCTACTGTTTATTCTGCAGCATTTATTATTGAGTTTCGTCCATCCATTATCTTTTATCCGCTTCTTCATTTTTAGGTCGCGGGGGTCACTGGTGCCCATTTCCAGCCATCACTGTGCAAAAGGCACAGTGCACCCTGGACAGGTCTCCTGTCCATCACAGGGACACAGAGACAAACAACCATTCACTCTCTCACTCACACCTAGGGACAATTTAAAGTCACCAATCAGCCTAACATGCATGTTTTTGGTCTGTGGTAGGAAACCAGAGTACCCGGAGAAAAACCCACGCATGCACAGAGAGAACATGCAAACTCCACCCAGAAAGGCCCTGAGCCGGAATTTGAACCAGCGTGACCTGCTCGCTGAGAGGCAGCAGCTCTACCTACTGCGCCGTCACTGAACTGTAATACAGTAAACTGTAAAAGCATGTGGATCATCCTGAGAAACAAGGAGTTTGAAGGTTCTACCTAAAATCTTCAAAAATACTTTACCCAAAATAAAAATAAAACAAGCAAAAATGAGCAAACACTGTCAAACCCAAACAGATTTCCTTCTAAAATAACTCACACCGCGCATCTCTGAGGTATGACTTGAATCAGTTTGAAACAAACCTGCCGCTGTTAGCCTTACCTTCCCAGTGAGCCTGTGGATTTCTGTTCGATAATGAATGAGATTCCTCCTCATAAACTCGTAACTGCAGAAAACGACATTTTATTAAATGAGGGGTGGAATAAAATCACAACTTTAAAGCACATACAGACAAGATTG
>JBBPBX010001532.1:10168-24008 GCA_038048925.1 Garcialebias charrua | reverse complement strand
ATACATACATACATACATACATACATACATACATACATACATACATACATACATATACAGACTACAAGTAGTGCGATTGCACACATTTAGCTTTACACCGAATTTATAGCATTCATTTTTATTTTTATATTTCTTTCTACAAAACCATGTGCTGTTTTTAAAATTTATAGATCTAATCCCCCCCACCTGGAGTCCCATTTCTGACTGAACTGGTTTGCGTCTGTGTTTGGAGCTCATCCCATCATAAAGATGGATTTCCAGCACAGAGCTGGAGGAAAGACTGGGAGTGGAGGGGTGGCATCTTCCTCTGAGAGTAACCGGGACAGACGTGAACGGTTACGGCAGCTGGCCCTCGAGACCATTGACATCAACAAAGACCCTTACTTTATGAAGAACCATTTGGGTTCGTACGAGTGCAAACTATGTCTGACACTCCACAACAATGAGGTGAGGAGGCACACAGTTACATTGATTAGTTTGTGTTTGAACTCTGATTATGATTTTTTTGGGCATTTAGTTTGTAAAGAGCACCTTGCAAGTTGTCTTCCTTTTTATTTTTATTACAGGGTAGCTACTTGGCTCACACACAGGGAAAGAAGCATCAGACTAACTTGTAAGTCCAATTCATTTATATATTGGTTCTTTTTTTAATCATTTTAATTACTTTTAATAAAATGTGTCCTTAATTGTTTTTATTTTCATTGCATTGCTTACTGCTTCCTATTACTATTATGGTGCAACTGCTCCACAACCGTAAATCTGATAAACATGTATATTTTGTGTTGCAGAGCCCGGAGAGCAGCTAAAGAGGCAAAAGAATCTCCAGCTCAACCAGCTCCAGCTAAAGTAAAAGTTGAAGTCAAGAAGTTTGTTAAAATTGGTCGACCAGGCTACAAAGGTATGTATAAAAAATCAGTTACATGTATTTGGTTTACAGTAATTGTAATAAATGTTAACTGTATATGATTTTATTTATTTTTTTCTCAGTGACAAAACAGAGGGACCCAGAAAACGTCCAGCAGTCTTTACTTTTTCAGGTTAGGACTTTTATTATTAAAAAAAAAACCAACAACAACTTGCTCATAACCTAAATTATTGTAGTTCAGAAATAAACTATACAGTAATTTGGCAGCTGTAGAAGTTTGACATGTGTAGGTTCTCAAACTGCTGCCTTATTCATGGTTCTATGTACATTTCAGTTCTCTGCATATGATTAGAGCCAACAAGCCTGTGAATCAGAGAACAGCAGGTTTTTGGATGTTTATTATTGTCTGAGCAGAGTATATGCAGGGTCTTGAAAGTTATTAAAAGTTGATAAATCAATTTTGGGAAAATTAAGGGTCTTGAAAAGTATTAAAAAGTCTTGAAAGCGATTTGATGAGGTATTATTTTTTTTGCTGTTCTAGCTTTAAATAATTTGACAGCAAAAAGTATGTATGACGAATATTTGTTTTCCTCACCGCGGATGATTCGGAAACCGCTTCGCACAAATTTAGGGTGTCAGGTTACAACAGCCTTTACGGCTAGGCCTATCTTGTGCGCATGCGCGGCTGCTTTATCTCCAAGTTGAGCTTGTGTGTTTGAGTAAGTTGCCGCGAGACCGTGAGAACAATGGGTAAATGCAAGTTTTCTGACTCCTGGTTGGAGATGCCTGATTTTCAAGAATGGCTGAGGCCTGTCGCCGAGAATAACCGTGTTTATTTCTTATTCGCCATTGTTCAACCAAGTTACTTTAAAATAGCTACGAGTCTTGTTGTAACCTAAGCTATATTTTCTTAAACCTAGTCGTGGTTCAGTTTCTTCTTTTGAACTTTTTTCTTTCCACTGTATCTCAGTTCTGTTGTAGGTTTGAGATTCACAGATTTACAGTAATTGAAAACAACAGCAGTTTTGTAAATCAAAGATTTGTTGCTTAATAAAACAAAGTGACGATAAGGTCTTGAATTTATTTTGGAAGGTCTTTAAAAAGTCTTAAAAAGGTATTGAAATTAACTTCATTATTCCTGCATATACCCTGCTGAGGCAAACCAAAGTTCCCACAGCATGTTTAGCTTCACTCAGGTTTTTCCCCTGAACTTTGTCAGCTTTGCTCATGTTCCAATAAATATGATGATGCAACATCATGCTCCATCTTAGAACGTTCCTGAAAGTCACATGTTAATTTCAGACAGTGACATCTGCCTCGGTTTGTTTTTCTTTGTTCTTGTGATCAGATCGACTATCCAGAGATTGCAGAAGGCATTGGGCCCAGACATCGTTTTATGTCTGCATATGAACAGCGCATTGAGCCCCCCGATCGTCGTTGGCAGTACCTGCTGTTTGCTGCTGAACCCTATGAAACGATTGCCTTTAAGGTTGTTCAATTCTGCTCTTCTTTTATGTCATCATTATGCTTCTCTCTCTCAGTCTTATAATATTAGGATGTTTGCTTTTCAGGTTCCCAGCAGGGAAATTGATAAAGCAGAAAATCGCTTCTGGACCCACTGGAACAAAGAAACTAAACAGGTACTAAACAGGTACTTGATATTCACAAAGGTATTTTACATCGAGCACATGTGTTTTAACACTTTTGCTTTGTTCTGCCCAGTTTTTCCTGCAGTTCCACTTTAAAATGGAGAAAGCCATTTCCCAATCCACCGGTCCAATACTTCCACCCAATGTGAAGCACCCACTTCCTCACCTGAGTGGAGTTCACCCACAAGACTCTCTGCCGCCTCCACCGCCAGGAGGAATGTCTGTTCCTCTGCCACCTGGGGCTCCAGGTGCCTCTCAAATGCCCCCTCAAATGCACATGCCCCCCATGCCGATGAGGCCGCCTCCTCCAGATGGTCTTGCCAGGCCTAATTGATCTGTTAGTCATTCATAATTACTTCATGCTGTTCAGTCGTCCTCTGTTCCTGTCCACCGTGTCCATCCAGTTTAGTGTTGCAGGAGTGTTCCTTGGTTTTTCATGCATTTGTTAAGTGAGGAGTAAATGTTTAGGGCCAACTTATGACCGTGTGCTTTTTTATATCTGGACACAGTGATGAACAGCTTATTTTTAAGACTGTTTTGTCAATAAATAACCATCAAGAAACTGAAAAAAACCTGTGTCTGCGTTTCTAATTAAAAAAAAAAAAAATGAAAAATCAACTGTTCCTGAGCTGTTTAAACTACTGTACTGTAAGAGAGTAAAATAAGCAATTGATGATGTGACAGGTGAGCATGCAGCTTTGACACTTGGGCGGTGAGTGCGTCGATGTCACCAGGTATAACTGATGTGCTTACTGGCGTTCTGGCTTTATGAGGAAGCTGGGTGTGCCTGGGGTCATCTTTTCTGTTGATCGTGTTAAATGGCGCTGTAGTGAGTTATGCCAAGCATTTATCAATTGGACCTGGTCAGTCTGTCATTCTCCATAATGTTTAAAGCAAGGGAATTTGAAACGGAATAAACCAATTTTTGAACAGAGACGTGACATGCAGTCAGTTTGGAAACACAGGTTGGACAGATAGATTCCTCGAGTTTAGCCCAGTGCGGTCATCAACACCATGAATTTGCCGCATACATATCCACTGATGGAGACAAAAGCTTGAATCTGCTGAGGAGAGAAACTAAACTGAGCTGTGAAGCATTTTTAAAACAGCTAAACTGGACTAATGATCCGGAAACAACATACCTTTCCACTTTACGCCGATGACTGTCAAATCTACTTCCCCCTAAAGAAAAAATGGTACATGTTCCATTCAACCTCTGCTCGACTGCCTGGGTGACATCAGGGACTGGATGGCTTTAAATTTCTTAAGTTTTAATATAAGGAATCTGAAGCCATATTGTTCCTTCCCAATGACACCATCTCCAACCACTGCATCGACCTTTCTGCTCTAGGTCAAAACCAAAAGTCACAAATCTGGGAGATAATGGATCCTTCCATGAAACTCAACAGTCATGTAAACATGATCGTTAAATCCTGTTTTTTCCAGCTGAGGCGACTGTCCAAGCTGAAGCCTATTGTCCAAAAATAACCTGGAGACAGTAATACATAATTTATTACATCTTGATTACTGCAATTCACTCCTGTTTGGTATCAGTCGGACCATTGCACTACTACAACAACAGGTCCAGAACACAGCAGCCCGATTTTTAACCAGTACCTGTACAGGCAAAAGATTACACCAGTCTTGGCCTCCCTTCACTGGCTACCGGTTCATCTTCGAATCCAGTTCAAAATTCTCCTGTATGTCTACAAATCGCTGAACAGTCTCGCCCCTATCTCTCTGATTTGATACATATACCCCACCACGTGCTCTGAGGTCAGAGAACCGGGTACTTTTTAACAGTTCAGGGTCTCCTCTTAAACACAGAGGTGACAGGATCTTCTCTGTAGCAGGACCAAGACTCTGGAACGAGTTACCTCTGCTCGTCAGACAGGCCCCCTCCCTCTCGGTGTTCAAATCCCGTCTGAAGACCCATTACTATTCTGTTGCTTTCAACACAGCTGATCTGTGTTTGGTCGTTTTATTTATGATCTGCGATGTTCCTATGTCTATTTTTTGTACTTCATTGTGTGTTGCCTGTTGTTTGTTTGTTTGCAGCACTTTGGTTGGCCTTGTCGCTGTTTAAAGTGCTCTATAAATAAAGTGGTATGGTAATGATGGAGAACCTTCAGTACCGATCTAGTTCCAGGTTAGAGCTTAATATTTAACATTTATTCAAGCTGAAGTAAGCATTTCATTAGATCACATTCAAAATAAATGTGACAGTTTTATTTTGGTATACCGCACAGCTGTAACATTAAAACAAGGTTCTTTTCATGAAATATTTCAGAAACGAAATGCTAGAACCCACGTTTCAGTCATCTACAGTACGTATTAGTTATTTCCTCTTCCTTCTTGGCTTTCAGAATCATATTTTTCTTGCCAGCTGTGTTCTCGTCTCTCATCCTCTTCTGCTGCCTCCTCATGTTCTTCCATTCTCCCTTTCTTGTCTTTGATTTTGTTGTCCCTGGCTTTCTTGGCTCTCCTGTCCTTATCTCTTTGCTTTAAGAGTTTTTTGTCTGGCAGGGACCGGTGTCTGAGGCCTCTTGATACTCGTGCTGTTCCTCCTGTCTTTGATTTTCTTCTTTTGATCTCTGCATCATCCTCATCATCATCGAGGTCAGGCAGCCACCAAAACATCACTTCCCACAGAGATGTTTCTGGCTTCAGAGGGGTCAACATTAACAGCTGTTTATTTTGTAATTTAATTATGTTTATTAGTTTAAATGATGCCGGTTTACCTCTGGATGTTGTCCTCTGTGCCGTATCATTCCTGACCGTCTCGTGGTCAGTCCAGCTTCTTCATCTGCTGTTCCCCGAATGCAAAAGGTTTCTGTGGGGTTAAATTTTTATTTAAATGAGACCACTTAGCCACATCAGACATGTCATTTAGATATCTCCTGTTTGAGGACTAGTTGACTTACCATGGAGTCTCTGGAAGCCTGAGGTGAGCACCAGGATGGTGATGGCCACAAGCAGACAACGGTTGAGAGTCACATTCTCCCACGGTGTTTCTATCTGACTCAGGCTCTGGATGGACAAAGATTTCTGCAAGGATGCTGAAGGCAAGAAAAAAAACATAAAGCTTGTTAGAACTACATAGTATTTTGTTCAAACTTGAAAAAGGCAGAATTGAGGATGGAAATTTCTCACTAGGTTTGGAGAAGCTGGGTTCCCTGAGGAAAATCTTGGGTTCTGATTTTGGTTGCTGTGGAACAGGAGCCACTTCCTGTTTGGCAGGAAAAATGTGTCCGATTAGTTCTAAGAATTTAAGTGTGGTGAATGCATTTTGGTTAATTGTGCTTGTTTTTACTAACCTCTCTGAATTTTCTTGAAGTGTACATTTCTGAAATGGGGAAAAAACGACGTATTATATAAAAAAATACTAAGCCACAAAACTTAAAAGTCAACACTATAAAAAAAATACTAGATTGTAAACATCAAAGTTCATGCTCAATAATCCAGGTTAAAAAAAATACAACAACGGTCCCCTGGACAGTTTCTTTCTTTTTATTTATTTATTTATTTATTTATTTATTTATTTTTTTTGTTTAAACATTTCCTCCTTCATCCAAAGGACTTCCTCAGTCCGAGGAGCCGCCACAAATTTCCACAGGGAGCACACTTGCATAGTGGGCCAACCAGCGCTGGTAAGAAGAGATTTTGATGTTTTTGAACCACTTTGGCTATGGCTGCCTCAGAGGAGTCGACAGGGGAGAGGGCAGGCTCCAGAAGCAAATCTGGTTGGTCCACTATGTGAGTGTGCTGCCTGTGGGACTGTGTTTGTTTGTGACTCCTTGAACTGATGAAGTCCTTTGGATGAAAGAGGAAATGTAAAAATAATACTTTGTAAGAATAATAATATGAAAAATTAATATTTGGACTACAAACAGTGCAGGTCATAAATGCCTTCTGTGTGGAGGTTTGAGTCAAAACAAAAAAGTTTGTTGCATTGTTTTTAATTAATCGTTTGCAACACATGACTCAAAAATGTCTGCAGCAAAAATGTTCCCCACAACTTATTTTAACTGAGAACTATTTTTCAGCAGCTCCTTGTGCTCCATTATTTCTGAGGTTTACCAGGTTATACTGTATAATGCAAAGTGTATGAAGGACAGATTCAGAGTCGATGTGTTTGGATGTACCACCACCTGGTCTGTGGATCTGTCGAACAGGTTTCTGCGGAGGAGCGTCTGCTCTTGGTGGCCACAACTCCTCCTCAAATGTCTCGTATCTCTCATCCATTTCTCCTCTGAGAAACAGAAGGAGGAAGATGGAAGCTAGCTCAAAGTCTGTGTCTATGTCTTTTTTATTTTTAAACATATTTAAGTTACAGGACTAACACCCAGTGGACAATTTATCATATGACTTGTGTCTGTTTAGTTATAATGTCTGAAAACAAGAGGATTCAGTGGAGCACAATGACCTTTATTATTATTATCTATTTTTACAATAAAAATTATATTCATGTAATTTCCCCCCTCAGCATTTAGTTTAGATGTGCAGAATGATAAAGGCATTCTTAAACTCTCCACTTTGTGAAGGAAATGGAAGGTGTTTTGGCCCTCATAATGCTAAGAGACCTTTTTGTCTTACATGACATTTCTACATGGACACTGAGCTAATGTCCTTGTCACCCTATAAATAGAAGGAGCAAAGTCACCCGGACAACAGATGAATACACAAAATGGAAAAACCCACACACACAAAATAGATCTGATATAGCACATTTCTTTGAGACCCTGATAATTAAAAGGACCTACCTGCCCAGACGTTCAGGCTGCATTGGGGAACCTTTGTCAATGAGCTGTTGTTCCTCCACACAGATGGCAGCACAGTCAGCTGTCTGATGGCCTGAGACAGGTGCTGCAGAATGATAAAAAAAAAAAAAGAAGCCATTGTGCAGTGTTAACTGAAGCAAGCCTGACATCAGCATGTCTGTTAGATATCAGACTGTAAAGATGGAAAACAAAATACATATACAGTAATTAGTTTGAAAACTGAGCAAAAAAACCTGATGCATGCTCAATAATCCAGGTAGAAAAATCCAAAAAAGCTAAGTCTGGTCCTCTGAGCAAAAAAAAAAAAAAATGTGTTAGTAAAATGCATGCATCACTAAAATTTAGAGTTGCTTTTGTATTGTTTTCAATATAACGGTGATCATATTTGCAATATTTTGTTTAACTGTACAAATGTGCCACAAGTTACAGATTTCATTTGAATGGTTTCCTGTCGCTGTGTCTGGAAGTCATGCTAATAAATGACCAGCAGAGGGCGCTGCTGTTCTTGGGGAAAAGGATAATGAGGTCACTTTAATTTACAGACAGATCATGCACAGAGAAACCATCTGATTACAACAACATGGCCATGTTATACATTACAGGGCCCACCACATTCTTGTAACGGCATTAAAGAGTTATCACTGTTACATTTCTGTAGAGGTTTTGAAGAATCTTCCTTCATTTTCTCTTGATGATTAAATAAGTGGAGGCTGTTATTTGGTAGGTTTTTGAAGGCCAGAAGAAAAATGTGTGCAGCAAACAGGAGGCTACATAACCAGATGTAACAGTGACTTGGGCCCTGTTTACACGGACACTGTGTGGGGGAAACGGATGTTTTGGGTATGTTAATTAGGTGAAAAGTTTTGCGTTGACACTGTCGAATTCTGTGGATACGACTCTCTCCCCCTCCAACCCCCGTCCTCATGATTTCACTGTAGTTACCATGCTGGGCCTTTAGATGGCGCTGTGATTTTTGGAACCTTCACTACTACGCATGCGCTGCCTGAGGTAAACAGCTGCCTGTCTGCTTTCCTCTCTGGCTAAAATCAGCTAACTACAAGTTGTTGTCAACAAGTTAACAACAAGTTAAAGCTGGAATTTGGACAAGAGTCAACAGATTTGAGTCAGTGGGACCCGCTTCATCTAACAAGCTGCACACTAGACGCTGAGACTGTGGACCAGAACCGCTGAGTGGACTGTGGACCAGAACCGGACTTTACTCCGTGATGCAGCTGACTTACAGCAGGTAAATCAACGTTCTTAATATAATGTTTGCTTGTGTTTACTTTGATCACACAACAACTGAGTTTTTATTTATTTATTTATTTCTGCCAGGTGGAGAAGCTGTCGCTCCAGCAGGCAGACGGTTCGGCGCGGTTCTGATGGGTCCAGATGAAAACACAGCAAGAGTCCAGTTCATTAACGTAGTTACAGTTCGGTTCACGTGTTTTAATAGTGTGTTCAGTTTAATTCTCAGTGTTTGTGTTTAAACTTTGGTGCTGAATAAATAAATAAATAAATAATAAACCTGGTGTCTTCATTTTCACAGCACGTTACGCACTGTTTAAAAAATGTAACGAGTCCAGATAGATACTGTAGTTCAGATAAATTTACATCTCCCACGCCAACATAAATACTGTTTATTATTGTTAAACTGTTATATTTTGCAACGTGACACGTGAAATGTCAGACTGTCCACGCGCATGCGGGCTGCGCGCATGTGGTTGACACAAAAGCTCCACGGGAGATGTTTACATTATCAGCGGGGGGTCAGCGAAAAAGTTCCACCTTGAGAGCAGGGTCAGGAAAGTATCGGTGTCATCGAGGGGGGCCATCAGCGTCGTGTAGGCGATAAGCAAAGTCGCAAAGAAAAAGTAGCGGTTACACTCAAAATACGCGCCGTGTAAACTGGCCCTTGGTTATGTTGGAGTTAGGCGGGTGCAACTTCATGTGGAGAGTAGAGCAAATGTTGGTAAACAGGCTTGTGTTGATGCTGGTGAGTCATGCATCTGCTGGTGCCCACTCACAGCTGAATCACACATCACTTAAACTATCACAAGTGGACTGTAGCTCTGCAACCTTTGATGTGAGTGGACTGGGGGTTCAGGAATACCCAGACCTGTGACATACAGCAACATAATGTGCCAAACTGGACACAGCTGACCAACAATATGTCTGAGAGATAACTGAATGCAATGTTGCACTTTGTCATTAATATTGGTAATCAACTACTGTATGTCTGTTTGGATTCATTTTAATAAAAGTTTCAGAAAATAATTTAGGCTGACATGTAAAATCGATCACTTTTTGAATCTACTCCAATTCTGATAACCAATAATCAATTTAGCCTACAGAAGATGGGCTACAGCTCAGTGAATTTTACAAAATATGAGCAAAAATATGTGGTAGTAGCTGAGAGTCGTTCAAATCAATTAAGTTCATTTATATAGCATCATGTAACAACAGAAGTCATCCCAGGGCACTGTACAAAACATTCACGTATACATCAAAAAAGCCTATTGGTAAAGTTCTCTATCTAAGGAAGCCAGCAGACTGCACTGACTCTTCACTTCATCGCAGTCTCCCATCCTGAGCAAACACAAAGGCAACAGTGGAAAGGAAAAACTCAATTTTAACAGAAAGAAACCTCCAGCAGAACCAGGCTCAGGACGAGCAGCCATTTCAACCGGCTGAGCTTTGAGAAGACAGGAAGAAGAAAAAAAAAAACCCCACAGAATAGCAGGTCCAGGTGAACCTTCTATTGGAGGAAAGACAAAAAACATGTTAAGATATAAATAATTACAAATACTGTACAATAGAGCAAGTAAAAACAACAGCGGAGTGATGAAATTAGGTAAATCTGTCCTCCATCAGTCTAAGCCTAGAAGCATATTTAAGGGATAGCCCCCAAGCCAACTGTAGGATTTAATTATAGTATTTATCAAAAAGGGAAGACTTGAGCCTAATCTTAAAAGTAGACAATGTGTCAGCCGTACAGACAGAAACTGGAAGCAGTTTTCACAAGAGACAGAGCCTGATAACTGAAGGCTCTGCCTCTCAATCTACTTTTGGAAACTCTAGGAACCACAAGTAAACCTGCAGTCTGAGAACGAAGTGCTCTGTCTGACTGTCTGAGAGATAAGATCTGTAATATAAGATGGAGCTGGGTTGTTGAGAGCTTTGTAGATTAGAAGTAAGATTTGAATTCAGTTCTGGATTTGACAGGGAGCCAGTAGAGAGAAGCTAAGACTGGAGAGATATGATCTCTCCTACTAGCTCTCATTAAAACTCTGGCAGCATCATCTTGGATCAACTGAAGACTTTTTAAAGAAGTATTTGGACACCCAGATAACAAACAATTGCAATAGTCCAGTCTAAACGTGATAAATGCATGAACCTGTTTTTCTGCATAATTTTGGACAAGATGTTTCTAATTTTAGTGATTTACAAAGGTGGAGGAAAACGGTCCTGGTAACTTTTTAATGTGGAGGTTAAAAGACATGTCCTGCTCAAAAACAACACCAAGGTTTTAAACATTAGAAGTGGAGGCCAAATTAATGCCATCCAGAGAAAGTGAAAGACTGAAAAATGTATTCTGAGGCTCAGGTCCAAAAACCAGAACCTCTTTCTTGTCTGAGTTTAAAAGCAGAACATTTAGAGTCGTCCAGGTTTTTATGTCTTTAAGACGTGACTGTAGTCTGATTGGATTCATCGAGTTTCATGGATAAATATGACTGAGTATCATCAACGAAATGCATCCCATTCACAACACATATTCCAAATGTTAACATCTCATGAGATGTATGATATTGCTCACAATGCTATTTTCAAGGTTTGATTAAAAGTTATCATTTTGTCGTTTCTTTAAACACGATGACCTTAATTCAACACTCTGACATGAAAAGCCACAGACGAGATATTTTCCTTAATGGAATGCTATTCCTTTTAATAATTAAATGGATTTTGTTTTTGAGGCTTCAAGTTTTTGACAAGTTCCTACTAGAATTGAAATGTATGTGGTGTCATACCACTTTCCGTAAGACTTCAACCAAACCCTAACAGAAATCAACCTAACATGTTATTTTATGGTACAAAGTACAAACCTTGTATGTGTACTGTACTTTCTCAGCACACTGAGACCCACAGACCCCAACAGAGGCTCTGTGTCTTCTTTAAGTCTTAGTTTTGTTTATAATGAGCTCTTCTGCACATTTAATTGGCCAATGCAGTCTTGTCCCACTCATTTGTCTGCACTTAATAGTCCCACATCGGAACTTCTCTTCTTTGGGAGCATTTCTTCAATTAAAACTGATTGAAAACCACACACAGTGCATTAATCCTTAGTTTATGTTAACTTTAGTTTAGTCTCCATTGTATTGGCAGCATGTTTTAAAATAAAATCAAGTTGAACTCAACATGTTTGCTTCTGACATTCTGAAGAATGTTTCAAGGTCAACAGAAGGTCTGATGTAAAAAAAAAAAGAGTGAACAATAAGTGCTCATGGCAAAAATCTATGTCCTAGATTTGGACACTAGAGAGATATGAACTCATAAAGAGTTCTGTTCCATTTTGTGTCCTCTTGTCCCCTAATGAAGGCCAGTCTGAGTGTCCAGGTCAGGACCACGGGGGGATCTGCTGTGTAGTGTAATATGAGCATGAAGCAAGGTGTCCTTGTCAAGAAAAAAAGCAATATTAATGAGTTTAAATTGTCTTAAATTGTGGTTGTAAGTTAATGAGACTAAATGTATAGAGACAACACAATCTGTGTTTAGGGAAATGATATTGCTGATACTCGTTATCTGAAAGATTGATAGGGTAAAAAAAAAATCCAAGCCCAATCAACAACTCAATGTCTGAGCTGATATAAACCTAAAAATAGTGTCACTTTACGTTAAAGTCCACCTCTGCTCCAAAAAAAAAAAAATCTGTTATTCCATCCATCCATCCATCCATCCATCCATCCATCCATCCATCCATTATCTTTACTCACCTTTCGTTTTGAGTCGCGGGGGTCACTGGTGTCCATATCCAGCTATCCCTGTGCGAGAGGCGGTGTACACCCTGGACAAGTCTCCAGTCCATCACAGGGCCACATAGAGACAAATGAGACAACCCATTCACTCTCTCACTCAAACCTAGGGACAAATCAGAGTTACCAATCAGACGAACATGCATGTTTTTGGCCTGTGGGCGGAAACCGGAGCACCTGGAGAAAACCCCCGCATGCACGGAGATAACATGCAAACTCCACCCAGAAAAGCCCTCAGCCAGGATTCGATCCGGTGACCTTGCTGAGAGGCAACAGCTCTACCAACTGCGCCACCGAACAACCCACTTACCTTTAACCACTGTCATAAGTCTTTTTCATTCATGGAGTACAGTAGTCCTTCACTACGTGGTTCAACTTTCGCTGACTCGCTCTTTCGCGGTTTTTCAACATAAGATTGTACACGACACATGATTGTCAACTTTAATATTACTCACATGATTGGGACGGTACAGGGAAAAGTTAACAAAAAAAAAAAAACTTCGGAAAGGTGCTACCATTTTGTAGTTTTCGTTCAACAAGCCAACATTGTAACACACGTCAAAAAGAACTACACTACCCAGAAGCCAACAGTGATTCCGGCCGCTGCTTTCTGCCTAAATGGAGGGAACGTTTTGCAACGCAAAGTCAGAAGTGACATACAGAAGAACACATACATACATATACAGTATTCTCTGACTAGCCTTATCTAAGGATGCCAAATGTGCCTTATGTGCCTTACTGCATATGCCACTTTGCCTCTATACCAACATCAACTACCTCATACATATACTGTGTACATTAACTCATATGCTGCTGTGCCACTCTTTGCAAATGTCAATGCTAGAACCTTCAGTTTATTTTATAGATATACTTTTTATACTTTTTATACTACTATGAAAAAACTCAGGACAGTATTACACTTTTATTATTTCATTTTATGCTTATGTTCATTGGGTGTTTGGTGTTTTAGGGGTGTTTGGTGTTTCAGTGTTGGTGTAAATTTTCATACTTTTATACTACTATGAAAAAACTCAGGACAGTGTTACACTTTTACTATTTTATGCTTATGTTTATTAAATGTTTTAGTGTTTAGTGTTTAGATGGTTACTGTTGCACCGAGGGACTGAGAGAAACGCAATTTCAATCCTGTGTATGTCCTGTACATATTGCAGTTCTGACAATAAAGTTGACTTTGACTTTGAAGTGACAATCTATTTGCTCACAGAACTGGCAGGAATGTCACAAATAATCCTGAAGCTTCTTGAAGTTAAGTGCACACATCAACTTGGACTGGGCGGTCTACTGCCGAACCAGAACCAAGCCCGACTGGAACCAAGCTGCTGTTCTGCAGAGCTGGTGAGTAAAACTTTGCAGTACTGTACAGTACACATACGTATGTTGTTAAAATTGTATGTTAAAAGGTTTAAGAGATTTTAGAACATTGTAAATAACATTGCAAGAGTGTGGGTAGGGTTTACATATATATATATATATACTGTATATATATACCGTACT
>JBBPBX010001531.1:88089-101563 GCA_038048925.1 Garcialebias charrua | reverse complement strand
AACTTAGCTGCTTCTTTGGAGCTATGGCAATATTTTCAATAGTTTGCTCTTTTCCACCAATCGTGCCTCCTGCTCAGCTCACCCTCTCATTAGCCTCCATCTTGAGTGATGGACAATTAGTTGAACAATGTCTCTCTGGTTGCCATGGTAACCTCAGGCTCTTTCACTGGGATGCAACATGAGCCTTTTAGTTCCCATCGACCACACGAGAACTCCCATTTATGAGCTCTGACATTTTGTTTTGACCATTCACTCATGTTACGTTGAATCAGCACAACATTTGTTACATTTTCATACATGAAATACATTTTATTGAAGTTATCAATTTTAAGCAGGAATTTTAATGGCAGTTTACATGTTCTCTTTAAGCCCCAAATTCTTTTACTGGAACAAATGTTGCTGTTCGTGGCAGCGAGAGACACCATCCTAAAGTGAGCTGCACATCGTAACCTTTGTGGTTCACATGGTGACTCAGTGAATTTAACAACAAATCATGTTGTCACAGCAAACAGTCCAGGGCGTCTGACCAGCACCACCATGTTGAAGTACTTTTAGGAGAGGGAGGGGGGAATGGTGGTTACTATACACATTATACTACTGCAAGAATAAGGTTAAACTGTTTTCAGCCAACAAACAACAGTTTTGCCCCAACAAAGAGTCAAAATTGTATTTGGACGTACGGGATCTGGTGTAGGTACAAGTTGCTCAAGGGAATAGTGCCAGGCCTAAAAGCCTAAGTGTACGAACCAGATTCCAAAAAAGTTGGGACACTAAACAAATTGTGAATAAAAACTGAATGCAATGATGTGGAGGTGCCAACATCTAATATTTTATTCAGAATAGAACACAAATCACAGATCAAAAGTTTAAACTGAGAGAACGTATCATTTTAAGAGAAAATATGTTGTTTCAAAATTTCATGGCGTCAACAAATCCCAAAAAAGTTGGGAAAGAAATGAAAAATTAATAAAGGGCAACCACCAAATTAAGTCCAATTGAAATGAAAAACAAATTACACATAGTAATTATCACCTCAAAAATGCAAAAAACACCTAAAAAAACATACCCAAATTAAATTAGAAGCTGTTCTTGAACCCTTTGGAGTACAAGCAAAAGCTTGGTGTCTTTGTAAAGGTAACACTTTGAATTTTTTGTTTCAGCAGTCATATTTGTTGTAACTGTTATTATTTTGTATTTATTTAAGTGAGAACACACAGAAATCAAGCATTTTTTTTGCCTCGCCTGAAAATGTTTATATTTGTCAAGCACCTGCAGACTGACACAAGAAGATATGGACTGTACATTGATATGAGCCTAAAGAATGAAGTCTTTACTATGACAGGTTCAAATTTGAAGTCAATAGCATAAACATTGAGAATTTTGTGCCTGGTTTTTTATGTGCATGTTCAGGCGGACCTCAAACCTATCCATAGCTATCCAAACTGTGCCAAATGTGTAACACCAACTTCAAAAGTCTGTAACTTCTGAATACTTCAACATACAGACTTCAGTGAGGGCTCTATTGAAAGCTTACATCAAGGGGAACCCTGTTCCATTCCTAGATTTACTCTCAAACCGATTGAAATAACTGTAAAAGATGAAAAACAGAGTAAAATGTTCTTTTTGTTAGTGTGCGTAAAAAAGGCTCCTCAAGAAGTACTTTTTGTAAACAAATCTTTATATATTGTAAAAAATAAACAATAAAAAACACACTCACTGCAAACTATTTACATTTTGGCCTCCTCTGCTTCCTCCTCTCCTGCTGTTCTCTCACATCTCCACAGCTAGAAGTATCATCACTGGAATCCTTCTGTCCTCCTTGATCCCTTCTAGGTAGACACTCCGTGTCTGAACCAGTTTGCCTGAAGTGAAAAAGAAAAATATTGATTATGTTGAAGACAGACAGGCAGACACAAAAGACAGAAATACATGTCAGGGCGCTCGTAAGTCAGGGACTACCTGTATAGAAATAAATGGGACGGGACGGACGAAAACTCTTACTTCTTTATTCTATAACAGCAGTATAAAATAGCAGTATAAAATAGTTTTCACTTACTGCTCAAGTAATGCATTATCTTCCCCCGTCGATAAAAGCAGCTTTGATCAGAATCATCGAGAAGACGCCTCAGTCAAGGAGTTGTTGGACATGCCCTGGTCACTAATCCCTCCTTGTAACCAGTTCCAGAGCCTCTTCTGTGGTGTATTTTATTTTTTAGGGCATTTAGCCATTGCGACACGGTGAAAAAAGTCCGGAAAAGCAATCGTAGAAGTCAGTATATAAAAGTTCTCCCTTTTACGCACAAAGACGCACGTGTTGCGCACGATCAGTGATTCTCTTACGCAGTGAAATTTAAACCTCCCTCTAACACCCACCCCCACATGCCACATTTCTCCATGACGGGATTTTCATTGGCTATACGTCTGTCGCATCAGAATCAGCGTCTGATTTGATTGGCCAAAGCCCCACGTGGGAAAGTAGGCATTGGGTGATTTTTTTCGTCGTCACTGTCGGTGGATTTGATTGGCTCTAACGACTGAATAGTTTCACTCAGTTGGTCAAAATTGGTGTCAATCAAAAGCAGAGACCTTATAAAAGAGTTTTAATAATAATAATAATATCACATTTTTGTCATCTGTGTATGTTTCCATATAAGACGAAATTTGACTCTGCATTTAACCCAATCACCACCAGGTGGGGCAGTGTGCAGCTATAGAAAGCGCGCCGGGGAGCAATTGGGATGAGGTGTGCTGCTCAAACACACCACAATCTTATGTATCTTATGCCGTGACTGGGGTTTGAACCTGGGTCCTTCGGGTCCCAAGTCGGTTCCCTTGCCACTCCACCATCTTGGCCCCTAAAACAATCTGTAACGAATTTATGTTGTAAGCTGCCCAAGACACATTTTTGTTTTTGTGCCTTTTTGTGCCATCTTTAAGACGCCCGAATTTAGAAATCTTCCGTATTTGGGAAATGACGAAGCTCTTTATGCAAATTTATGTCACGCGGGCCCGCGGGCGGGCCCGTGCTTGTTAACAGGCCAAATTTACCAAAAATAAATCCCAGCCCAACTAAATATCTAAATTATACTGTAAACTACAGTTTACAAAGCGAATGAGCTGTAAACAAACAAAATACAGGAAAAACTATTTAAAGACCTTTGTCTGTCATTGTCCCCACATTTAGAGTTGCAACCCTCAGTCCTACATTCTTCACTTTCCTCTTCTCTGTCTCAATTCAAAAAGGCGTTCAATTCAAGATCAACTGGACTTTATTTCTTCTCTGTCTCCTGACACGTTTCCCTCCTCGTGCTCTTCAGCTATTTTTAAATACTTGTATGTTTATTTGTCAGAGTCAGAGTCAGAGTGTCTTTATTGTCATTTGCACCGCATGTGGTACATGTGATGAAAACGAGATTATGTACACGGGGTCCCAGTTACATCCAACAACAAATGCAAGAGAAAAACAGTAATAACATCTAGAATTAACTAAGAAAAACATCAACTAGTAATACACTAAGCCTAATATAGTGGAAATAAACAGCAGCACGAACATGAGTTTGTATGAGCAGATGGTCACAGATGAACACAGCAACAAGAAAACAGATCAGCATCAGCATGATGTGATATTTTGCAGTGTTTATTTTTTATTTATTTATTCATGAGTCTAACAGCCTCAGGGTAGAAGCTGTTCCTCAGTCTAGTGGTTCTACATTTGATGCTCCTCAACCTCCGTCCTGAGGGGAGTGGGGCAAAGAGTGAGTGTGCTGGGTGAGTGAGGTCTTTCATGATGCAGGTGGCTCTTTTCCTGCATCTGGAGGTGTAAATGTCTGTGATGGTGGGGAGACTGACTCCAACAGACTTCTGTGCAGCCTTCACCACTCTCTGCAGAGCTTTCCTCTCTTCAACTGTGCAGCCTCCATGCCACACGTTGATGCTGGAGCACAGGATGCTCTCCACTGCACACCTGTAGAACGAGGTGAGGACTGGGCTGCTCAGACCAGCTCGTCTCAGCCGTCTGAGGAAGTAGAGTCTCTGATGACCTTTCTTGATCAGGCTGGTGGTGTTGTTGCTCCAGCTGAGGTTATCATTCATGTGTACACCCAAGTATTTGTAGCTGGAGACCACTTCCACTGCAGACCCACCTATTTTCAGTGGGGCATGGGTGTGTTTGTTCCTTCTGAAGTCCACAATCATCTCCTTTGTCTTCTTCACATTCATGTGAAGATTATTCTCTTTGCACCAGCTCTCCAGGTGTTCCACCTCCTGTCTGTAGCTGGACTCATCATTGTTTGTGATGCATCCCACCACCGCTGTATCATCTGCAAACTTAACAATATGACAGCCTGGAAGTGTGGCTGTACAATCATATGTGAGCAGAGTGAACAGAAGGGGGCTCAGCACACATCCTTGAGGAGAGCCAGTGCTGAGGGTTATGGTGGAGGAGGAGAAGTTGTGGATCTTCACGGACTGTGGTCTGTCTGTTAAGAAGTCTAGTACCCAGTTACAAATGGAGGGGCTTAGTCCAAGTGTAGATAGTTTGTCTATCAGAGTTTGGGGGATCATGGTGTTGAAGGCAGATGTGAAGTCCACAAAGAGCAGACGCACGTATGAGTCCTTCTGATCCAGGTGGGTGAGAGCAGTGTGGACCACGGAAGAAATGGCGTCCTCTGTTGATCGGTTCTCACGGTATGCGTATTGATGAGGGTCCTCGTTGATGTTGACGGTTGCCTTGATGTGGGACATGACCAGTTTCTCAAAACATTTAGCGACTATCGGGGTGAGGGCCACTGGTCTATAGTCATTCAGACCAGTCACTGTGGAGCTCTTTGGGACTGGGATGATGGTCGCGGTCTTCAGGCAGGTGGGAACTGACTCCAGTGCAAGTGAGGTGGTGAAGATGTCAGCCAGCACCTCACAGAGCTGGTCCGCACATTCCTTCAGAACTTTCCCTGGGATGTTGTCTGGTCCGGTTGCTTTATGAGGATTAATCTTTCTGAGACTGCCTCTCACTTCTGCTGCGGTCACTCTGAGATGCTCTTCATCTGGTGATGAGGTGAGTCTGGTGCTAGCTGGTCTGTTTGGATCATCAAAACGTGCATAAAACTTATTGAGGGCATCAGGCAGAGATGGGTCCTTGGGACATTGTTTGTTCTTGCCTTTGTAATCTGTTATGCATTTAATACCCTTCCACATGCTCCGTGGGTCTTGTGAGGTGAACTGTCCCTCGATCCTCTGTGCATACGTGGCCTTGGCCTTCTTAATGCCATCCTCCAGTTCTTTCCTGCTCTTTCTCAGCTCCTCTTTATCTCCGGACTTGAATGCAGTGTCCCTGGCTGCTAGCAAGGCGTGAACTTCTTTATTTAACCAGGGTTTCCGGTTCGGGTAAGATTTAACATATTTTTTTATGGATACATTTTCAGAGCATGTACTGATGTAGCCCAGGACTGAGGAAGCATAGAGTTCCAGGTCAACTGAGCTCCCTTCAGTAGCTGCTTCTCTGAAAACAGACCAGTTTGTCTTCTCAAAACAGTCTCTCAACATGGGGGAACTACTATTTGTATGCTTAGATTTAGACCAAAACATTTGTTCTTTTTCATTCAACCTTTATTTTGTCAGGTTAATCTCATAGAGCCTTGAGGACTCATTTACAATAGTGACCTGCTACAAACTAAAAAATGATGACAACAATAACAGTAGAAATTTCCTTAAACAATCAACAATAGAAAAACATAAGAGAGAAATACAGTTTTTTTTTTACAAATTAAAAACAAAATATTAAAGTAACAAAAACATTATAAAGTAGATGTAGAAAATCAGTAACAAGAACATATCTGCATTGGTTTTTGCCAAGATTCCAACAGATTCTTAAAGCCGTTCAGAGAGGTCAAGGTCGAGAGCTTCAGATCTTTTTGTAAGATATTCCAGGAAACGGGAGCGGAGTAGGAGAAGGTCCTTTTGCCAAGTTCAGTTCTCACTGAGGGAACACTGCAGGTGATCATGTCCTGAGAGCGCACGCTGTAGCTGCACTCACGCAAAGACATGTAGGAGGAGATGTATGAAGGCAGCAGACCAAGAAGTGATTTAAAGATGAAAATGTACCAGTGGAAGAGTCTGTGTGAAGTTAATGATGTCCAGTTAACCAGTGAATACAGGGTGCAGTGGTGGGTACGATAATCACAGCCAGTTCCCTTTCAGTTGGTCTCTCGGTGCAACATACTTGCTATGGGAATTGCGCCCCCGCGCGATTACCTGAAGGAATACATTCACACCTTTACGGCCGGGGCGTCACCCCGCATCAGAGGTACCGCCCTTTAGGTACTTAAGCGACTGACGCCCCTCCATCTTCCTCTTTTTGCCCTTCACCTCGCAAAAACCTGAACTACCTCTCTTCGTGGGACTTCTCTGCTGCTCCATCGCTCAACTTGAGGTGAGCTCGCTCCCTGCACAGAGCGCACAGAGAATTTTTCCCTGCGTACTGCTGGACTAGCGAAAGCTAGCGAAAGCTAGTCCAACACATTTCTATAACCTCAAAGTTTTTTCCTCTCCTCTCTCCACAGGTTGCTTCGCTCGACTGCGTTATAACTACGCCACAACCGCTACCCCGGCTAACATCCTAGCGGGCTAGCCAGCGAAAGCGACACGACGGAGGAGACACTTGAACAAAGAAGAAAAAGGATTCTGGAAGGACTCACTCGCCTTATCTCGGACATGCCTCCGGAGAAAGGAAAGCGAAAGACAAGACTTCCAAGGAAAACCAGCGGGACGGCGAGCCCAACCTCGCGCGCCTGTCCCAGCGGCTGTGGTTTTTCCCTCGCAGCAACGGACACCCATGAGACCTGTCCAGTCTGCCTGGGTATATTTCATGCAAGACAAGCTCTGGACGCACCCAACTCTTGCCCACACTGCAGCCAGATGTTGGATGCGGTACTGCGGCATTGGGTGGATCTCGTGGCTAAGGCCATGGGAAGCTCAGCTGGACCACAGGACCCAGACACCACGGAGCACCTCACTCCGACCCCAGAGCTCGAGAACTGGCTCTACACGACAGCACGCACGTCGAATGGGGTGACACCCCTGACCCGCTCGCTCCCATGGTGGACCTAACAGTCGAATTCGACACCAGAGGCATGATGACTGAAGACGAGATCTCCATCTCAGCCTCGGGCGAGTTTTCAGCGGAGGAACCAGAGCTCGAAATTGAGGATCCGGGAGAGGACCTCTCCAGGACCCCGGTACCGGTGCTCCCTGAAACTGACTTCTCCATTCCTGCCCTGTTCGACCTGTGCCACAGAGCAATGGATGCGTTGCACATCCCCTGGTCGGAACCTCCGCCTCGCCAACAGGTCACGAGGCTGGCAGGGAACTATTTTTATTCAAAACAGCAGGCACCAACGAGGCAAAGGATGCCTGTGTTCCCGGACTTCCTCACGGAACTAACCCGCACCTGGCCTCAACCACGAGCACCCATGCTCCTTCCTCTCTCACAGTTCCTCGACGTGGAAGGCATGGATGAGGTGGGAATAGCAAACGCGCCTCAGATTGAGGACACACTGGCATCCTACCTAGCTCCCAAGTCATCCTGGACAAAACCGACTCTCCCCAGCAAAGCTTGTAGAGCCTCAGCGTCTCTTCTCGAGAAGTACTACAGAGCTCAAGGACTTGCGGCACACGCCATGAACGCATCCGCAATGATACAGGCTTACCTTGCGGAAAAACTCCAACAACTGCTGGTAACCTCGGATAAGCAAGCTGCTGCCGACTTACTGGATGAAGCCCGCAGAGCAAAAGACTTCATGCTCCGCATGATGGGGATAGCTGCTGTGGCTCAGGGCAGAGGCATGGTGGAAGTGGGCAGCACGGTGGCACAACTGGTAGAGCTGCTGCCTCTCAGCGAGAAGGTTGCCGGTTCAAATCCCGGTCCGGGGGCCTTTCTGGGTGGAGTTTGCATGTTCTCCCCGTGCATGCGTGGGTTTCCTCCGGGTACTCCGGTTTCCTCCCACAGACCAAAAAACATGCATGTTAGGCTGATTGGTGACTCTAAATTGACCCTAGGTGTGAGTGAGAGAGTGGATGGTTGTTTGGTGTGAGTGAGACAGGTCCCTCTTGTAAATGAGTCCCCGTGACTCAACGAGGCTAGCCTGTATAAATAAAGGTTGAATGAATGAAAAAAAGTGGTCATCGCGATCCGCCACCTGTGGATGACGCTGACGGATCTACCAGAGGGACAAAAGGTGCCTTTTCTCTACCACTCAATAGAGATGGAGGGGATATTTGGTCAGACTTTGAAGCAAATTCAGACCAAGCTGGACCAAAGGCGCAGGCAGGCTGAAGCTCTCAGGGTGGGCATTCCCCGTTGGAGTCCCCCCCCCCAGGGAGCCTGCTGGAGGCAGACCTGCACAGCCTCTGCACCGCTCGACGATGCGTGCGCCACCGCAGAAGCGGCCAGCATACGAGGAAGAACCTCGGCAAAGACCCCCGCCGAGCCAACCTTGCTCCGAGCATGCATGGAGCAAAAATAGGTTTGTCCCACGCCAGGCGAGCAGGCATAGGGCCTCCTCGGCGAGTCGGGACACCCGATAAAAACGTGCCTGATGAACCAGGCCCACGTTTACATTTTATACGACCTCCCATCCACGCGGTAACGGGAATGTTCGCACCTTGTTCAGACTTTATTTGTAGCAAAGTACAAATGGCTGATAATTCTGTTGCATGCACAAACCATGCTCTCCCTGCTGTGAGTGACATCAAATCATGTATGTCGTTGCAAGAAAGGGTGAGAGAGGACACGTGCTCCAGCCCCCGCTCCATTATGAACGAGGGGCCGGTCAATACACTAACCAGACGAACACGTGACATGTTCGCACCACAGGAGAGCACGTCAACAGATTCTAAGGATGGAGGAGTCACGACGGTTACCCCAAGGCGGCCACAAATTTCACACCCTTACAACAGTGGCTGTGATCATGTTACTGTGTGTGTAGACGGGTCGGAGTCGAACCAGATTTCTCTTCCTGATTTTGAAAGGAAACTGGGCTCCTTATCAACAAATGATCTTAAGTCTGCCGGTCACAAAGGACCATCTCCACGTTCACACGTTGCAGCTGCCCCTTTATTATTCATGAAGGACATGCAACGCCCGGGCGGTGAACGAGCAGCACGTGACTTCCCTCACAAAGCTGCATCAGACTTGCTCCCACACAACATTATCCCACCGGGTGAGACACCAATTGGAGTTAGGAGGTCTGCGCGTTTACAAAAACCGCAGCCCCTCAATCCAATAAATCCTATGTTGGAGGGAAATAATAAGTTCCCTGCTCCAACTCGATCTAATAAAATTAATAGACTTCATCTGTCTTCGACGAGACTCGATCAGTGCAGTCTGTTAACACATCAACGTGGAGGCCCTCTCCCCAACCTGGTTGACCCTCAAAGGCTCACACAGGAAGTTGCAGTCCAGCCGCTTAGGCCAGGAACTGGAATTAATTCCAGCCTGTTAGCTGAAAAGGACAGGCTGATGGCTTCGGGCCTACCGTAGAATGTGGTGAGAACCATACAGAATGCCTGTGCTGGGTCAACACAGACTTTATACGCACAGAAGTGGCGCATTTTCGAAGCCTGTTGCTCAGAAAGAAATATCATTTCTTATGCTTGCGACTTGGCTCAGCTCCTAACTTTCCTTCAGGATTTACTGGAAAAGGGTCGTTCTTATTCAACGATTAAAGTGTTCCTTGCAGCTATCTCTGCTTGTCACGAGGGCTGGGGACACAGGACTCCTGGAGCACATCCAATCATAATGAGATATATGAAAGGTGTGCTTCGAACCAGGCCACCCAGTAGGACCTTGACCCCTGGTTGGGATCTTGGCCTGGTCTTGAGGGCTCTTTGCGACCCATCATTCGAGCCTCTGAGCGAGATTAAGATAGATTTTCTATCTTATAAAACTGCTCTTCTCCTGGCTCTTTGCTCTGCGAAATGCGTGGGTGACCTCCACGCTCTATCTGTACATCCGTTATCAAAAAGGCGTTCAATTCAAGATCAACTGGACTTTATTTGTAACAGAAGACGTTTCGCTTCTCATCCGAAAAGCTTTATCAATTCAATGACCAGACTGTGTGTGCGTGTGGATTTATAACAGGAGTCACGCACCATCATATGTAAATTGCAAGCTGAGGTAACACATACATGTAAATTGACAGATCACACCTTAACAGTAGGGAGTTCCCTTGAAGTCTCTGACAGCAAACACAACAACTGTATGTAAATTGACAACAAACACCTCACAGCCCAACAACAGAGGTTTCTCAACAAACTTTGCTAGTCTAATTCACAGACAAGACACCTCTGCTCCCATCCGATGTAAAACGTTTGTGAATCAGCCCCAAAACTGAGTTGTAAGTCTTGGAAAGTTGAAATCTCAGACCTCCTCCTCTGTTAAGAGAAGGTTTTTCTCTCTTAACATACAAAGCTTCCTTCACACCTCTCTCAAACCATCTGTGTTCTCGGTCCAAAATTTGCACATTTTCATCCTCAAATGAGTGTCCCTTGTCCGTGAGGTGGAGGTGAACAGCTGAGTTTTGTCCAGAGGTGGTGGCTCTCCTGTGTTGGGACATTCGTTTGTGAAGAGGCTGCTTCGTTTCTCCAATGTAACGGTCTGAGCAGACCTCGCTGCACTGGACTGCATACACCACACCACTCTGTTTGTGTGTGGGGGTTCTGTCCTTCGGGTGGACCAGCCTCTGTCTGAGAGTTCTGCTGGGTTTGAAATGTACTGGGATGTTGTGTTTGTTGAAAATCCTTCTGAAATTCTCTGAGACTCCAGCAACATAAGGAATGACAATGTTTTTCCGTCTGTTAGCATTTTTCTGTTGATTATTGTGTTTAGCAGATTTCCTCGCTGACTTGACAAAACTTGACAAAACTTCTTAAACACATTTCAAACTATCATTCATCATTATTTCATAGCAAAGCTCCTCTGACCTTTCTCCATCACTGATTGGCTATTATCATCTGCCAGAACGATCACAACAGAGAATGGTGAGGCAGTTTTAGAGGACACCTCGTTGAGCAGGTTGTCCCGCTGCAGCGGTACGTCGGTGCAGCCGCCATATTGGATGTGGCAGAACTGCCGGTCAACAGATAGAAGGAAACGGACTGAACTTCATAAAGCATTGTTCTACAAAGCGTTTTATGTTAATGCCTGTGATTCACACACACTAATATATTTGGAAAACAAACAGGCACCAAAGACAACATTTATAATTTTTAAAGTGATTATTAAAAATGTTTATTCCTTAAATGTTTAGGTTATAGGTAAACACTAAACCAAAAAAATTTTGAGTGTTTACAATGTGTGTAACTATTACTTTGGTGATAAATATAAAAATATTTATATTGAGCATTTAATTTGTGTGTATAATCATCAGTTACTGAAATGTGACGTGTTGATTTTCTGAATAAAGAGCACTAATGATCACATTTAACTGATTTTGATTAATCACATTGATGAACATATAAACACCACTATATCTCTACAGTAGTTGGGGGTATTGTTTGTGTGTGTGTGTGCGTGCGTGCGTGCGTGCGTGCGTGCGCACGTGCATGTATGGTTTTTTTCTTTTGATTGCAGGATTTTGTGTGATGGGGTGGTTTTTAACAGACTTTTGGGCTGGAAAACCTCGATTCTCTCTGTCAACACTGCTGATGACCACTTGCTATTCACAGAGGGCTGAGTGATAGTAGCTAACAGCATTATAAGAGGGGGGACAGTTGAACACAGAGGCCTCTACCCCTTTTAATGATGGACAGGTTCTCTTCACAAAGATGGCCTCCTTTACTCCTCTCTCAAACCATTGTTCCTCTCTGTCAAGTATGTGAACATCTTCATCCCTGAAAGAGTGACCACTGGCCTGGAGATTAAAGTAAACTGCAGATTCTTGGCCTGATGTTTTGAATTTCCCCCTTGGATTAATAAAGTATCTATATACTGTATACAGTATCTAATGTATGTATGTGTTCTATCTATTGCGAAAATCTCAGAAAGTAATAATTAGATGTGCTTTTACAAAGAATTATAATTTAGAGCCAACTCCATTCAAGATGGCTTCTATAGATAAGCAACATTAGAAAACAAACAAAAAATTGGCTATAACTCTAAGTTATGGAGCAACTGAGCTAAACTTTATTGGGGTTGTGGCTACTGCCATTTACAACGTATGTCATAAGTACTAAAAAATGTGTGTAACTTGATTTTCAAAATTTGCCACTAATTATAAATGTTACTTTGTCTTACTATTAGCAAAATATCTCATGAACCACTGGATGAATTTCAATGAAACATCTATCTATCCATTATCTTTTACCTGCTTTTTCCATTTTGGGTGACGGTGGTCGCCGATGCTCATGTCCAGCAATCATTGTGCGAGGGGCGGGGTACACCCTGGGCAGGTCTCAAGTCCATCACAGTGACACATAGAGACAAACAAGACAAACAACCATTCACTCTCTCACTCACAACAAGGGACAATTTAGGGTTACCGATCAGCCTAACATGCATATTCTTGGTCTGTGGGAGAAAACCGGAATACCCAGAGAAAACTCATGCATGCATAGAGAGAATATGCAAACTCCACTCAGAAAGGCTCCCCAGACCAGGATTTGAACCAGGGACCTGCTCGCTGAGAGGCAGCAACTCTACTAATTGCGCCACCGTGCTGCCCTTCAATGAAACAGTATACAAGTAATCATTGGCTTTCATCTCTTTTGGAGTTTAATTGAAGTTGGATGCCCCAACACGCATTAGAAACACAAATATGGCTTTAAGTAAGACAGTTTTGTAGATGTTAAGCCAAACTCATGTATGGTGACATCATTCACAACACAATATAAGTACTTCACATTGCACATCTTTGCTTTAAATTTTATCAATACCTTTAGATTTCAACACTGTTTACTGTTAGCAAAACATATCATGAATTACAAAGTAGTAAAACAAATTTTAATGAAACTTCCTTGAACCATCATTGGATGGAAATCTTTTGATGTAAACCAATTTCAACATTTTTGCCATAACTGACTTTAAGAAAGCCCAACCTGGCTGTAACTCAGTCAAATTCTAAAATATTTAGCTAAACGTTGATGTTGCAGTAGCTGACACTCCTTCATAACACAAACTACGAGAACTAACACAACTCAGGAACTCAGGAGCTCCCTGGATCCCTTCCAATTTGCATACCGACCTAATCGCTCAACCGACGATGCCATCTCCTCTGCCCTCCACACAGCTCTCACACATCTGGACACGAAGGACTCTTATGTTAGAATGCTGTTCATCGACTTCAGCTCGGCATTCAACACCATCATCCCCCAACAGCTCATCCTTAAACTGGACAGTCTGGGGCTGAACACCTCAATGTGTAACTGGCTGCTAGACTTCCTGACCGGGAGACCACAGACAGTACGGGTCGGGAGTAACACA